>JANHGN010011592.1:317810-336573 GCA_024605025.1 Megaceryle maxima | reverse complement strand
ATAAAATCACATTGTTTTTTTTTTTTTACTTGTAGGGGGTGGGTGTGGTTTGGTTGTTTTTTTCCCCCCCCTTCCCCCCCCCCCCCCCAGGAAATGCTAAAGATACTTCATTTGGAAGAAGACCATTTGGATGTGTTTTATCTACAGGGAGGAGGAGTAATTTGTATTGAAGGAGAAAAAGTATCAGAGAGAGGTTTAAAAAAAATTGAAATGGAGCAAAAGAGCAGATCAGAAGTTTAGTGTTTTAGATTGGGATGAGATTTTGAATATTTTTTAAACAATGGCTGTTGGGAGAAGGGCTGGAATCTTCATTTCAGGAGAAGCCAGGAGGTCAGAGACCCAAGGGAAAGAGTTTGGAATCTTAAATTGTCAAGAACACTAAAGAGTAGGAGCAAGTGCCCAAGAACTGATGACTGGAAGATAATTGTTTGCTTCCGTATTCATTATCTCATACACTCTTTCCAGAGTGACTTTTTAAACTGTGAATAGATTTTGTGCTTCAATTCTCAACTCTTCTGGAGTTAGTAAGCTGTGTGTCAGAATGGTTCAGAGCTCTGGAACAGAACAGTGTTAAAGCCGCTCGTGGGAGGTCTGCACTGTCTGAGGGGCGATCGGGCTCTTGACAACCACAGGGTGCTGCTGCTCAAGGCATCGGGAAGTTCTGAAATTGCCCGTGGAAAATGGAACAGCCGGTGCTGAAGTTTAACCAGTTGAAGGTTAACCTCTGGAGGGTTTCCAGCAGAAGGTGGTGAGGCAGCAGCATAAGGAGTGCCCGAGGGGGTTGGGGGGAAAGCCCCACGGAGCCCCTGGCCCAGCACACGCGTGGGGGGCAGGAGGCGCGGGCGGTGGGAGGGCGCCGCCTGGCAGCCCCGGGACGGCCGGCAGAGGGCGCCAGAGCGCCAGGCGGGCGCCGGCCGCAGGGGGCCCGGGGGCCGCTGTGCCCGGGGGCGCAGCCCGAGCCGCGTGCGCGGGGCCGGCGGCTCCTCGCGTGAGAGTGGCTGCGGCTGCCAACACGCCCTGCGTGTGCTTCCCAGGCAGGTTACGTGTCGTTTCAATAAGCGTGTCTGAGCTAGTTCCTTGTCTCTCTTAGAGCACTTGAAAGGCTGTATAGTAGAGGCTAGTTTGGTCCAGTCCAAATAACCACAGAGTCCTTTCATGTACTTACCTAAGAATATTTTGATTACTAACTGTACAGTGTATTTTCAAAACATTCCATCGAGCTATGTGCTTTAAGTGGGAAGGTGAACAATTTTACATAGTTTAATGTGTAAGAACTTAAAATTTGAAAGAGATCTCCTGAGGTAATGTTTTAAAATTCCTTTACTGGTTATGAAATTGATTTCTCCCTTCAGTCCAAGAGTAGCATAGACTAATCCAACAAATAATGCAAGATTCTCATAATCCATTTGATTTTTGTCATAAAGACGTGTTTGATTTGTGAGGAGAGATGTTTAACCTGTTGAAGCATTTGCTGAGCTAAGAATTACAGGAAGCTTTTTTTGAATAGCTAATAACTTGTTGGCTATCCAGTTGTTTTCTTGAGAGAAAGTGATCCCAGAAAATGGTCTTTACATTTTGAGGAAAGCAATATTTCATGCAAGTTCCTCTACTACATTATCCCACAAATATACAGTTGAAGTCCCAGTAACTTTCACAGGGTCAGAGTTTTATTGGAACTTGTCTGTTGTATTATCCTTCATAGATCTTTGTCTGGAAGAAGCAATGAAGATACACAGTGCAGTTTATTAACCTGCCCAGTGAAGTCAGAATGAGCCAAAGTGAAGTTGTACTTGGAAGTTCAGTTCAATTAGTGTAGAAAAGATTTTATTATAGATGGACCTCAAAGTTGTAATTTTAAGAAAGCCAACCATGAGAAACTGTGCATTTATCCAAAGCGTGTCTGCTGTCCTGTGTTTCTTGCATATTCACCAAGTATCCAATCTGATTACCACCTGCATTATACTAAAATTTATCAATTATTTAATGTTAAATGAAACGGCTGAAAAGTTGAATAGCAATCTCAACCCCCCCTGTATTCTCTTACGCCTATTCAAACCAGGAGAGTTTTTCCTTTCTGGTAAATGGTCTGAAGCACTCAACTCTAGGTACTTCTAGTAGGTGATAAGACTTTAGTATTCCGGCTACTGGAGGGTGAAACAATACTTGGTGTGGTTGTTTGTTTTGTTAGCTACGGCAACAGATTAGTCACGTAGCTTTTGTGGACAAGAAGCCTGAGTAATTTAGCTTCTGGCAAGACTCTTGCCCTACAAGACTTGTCCTGTTTTAGATATAATAGATGGTTTAGTTTGACTTTATCTTGGTAGCAGGAATTTTTCTTGACATTCTCAATGATCAGATTTGAAGTTGTGGGGTTTTTTTATATACTTCTAACTTTAGTAGTATTTAATTAAAATAATGTTTTAGTGCTTAGTAATTCCAGTTCCCTTCTTTTCAACAAACAAAGCTTTCATTTTCTTGACGTATCAAAGATAGAGATCTGTACTCTCCAGTCAACCAGAATGTCTTTGAAAAACAGTATAAGGTGGTGTAGTTTCTTGTGCTTCTTGGGTTTTCTTGTTTGTTTGTTTTGTTGTTGTGGTGTGGGGCTGTGGTGTTTTTTTTTTTGATGTAATAGCAGTTGGAACCTCCGATGAAACTTCAATTAAAAATAAATTGTTTAAATTGTTTAATGAGATTTGTTTTGCTGTGTTTAACCTAATTGTCTCTCCAGTGTAACTGTGCAGCACAAGGCCATTTAAAGACATATTGCAAAATGAGTTCTGTATGTCTTTCTGTCTTTGGGAACTTAGGATATAGTGTATAGTGTAGCTTCTTTTTCATCACTCTTGTCTAGTCCCTGGATAAGAAAAAGCAGGACAATTTTGTGTACAGGAAACTGACGTGTTAAGGCCACTCTTCCCATAGCTATATACAAAATGGTCAAGCATATATTCAGTGTGTCTGTCATTTAGTGTAAGTCAAGTGATAAAGTTTAGGTGTGTATTTTACATCCTGCTGTCAATATTATTAAAAGGACAGGTGATGTTAGAGCCATATGTATGGAGATTTTGTCTCCTCGGTAGATGAATTGCTGCTGTATTGTGGGTAAGCTGGTTTTGGTCTGTTGACAACTCAAAAAATTGTACTCATAACATGAACTGTGTGATAACAATCACACTTTTCCTGGTTTCTATTTGGGTCAGATTGTTCAAACTTTAGCTTGTCAGGGATATCCTGACTTTCATTGCTACTTAGGAGAATTCAAAAAAGTTATCTTGAGTCTGCACTGCCCCAGCCTCCATATTCTCATCTTTTACTTCTGAAGTAGAAAGCATGAATCAGCTTTCTAGCTGTTTTCAAGAAAGCAATTTCTGGCAGGAAGACTTTGATGTTTTTGAAATGTTATGGAATTCTTTTACCTTCCTGAATAAAGAGAGGATTACTAATAGATATCTGGTATTCATGATGCAAAGATGATTTATGTATTGGCATTCTGAGTTTTTTTTTACTTCACAGTCCTGAAACTGACTGTCACACCCATGAAAGTTCTGGATAAGATTTTTATCTGCCTTGCTTACCCCTCTTTAAATTTCTTACCTCTGCTAACAATGTTCCATAGAATTCAGCATCCCAAAGGCATATCATGCTCTGCCTTTTTTATCTCATCTGAGTATGATATTGATGTGAGACCACTGAATAATTTGTCATGAATCAAGAGAATAATTTTATTTTTGTTCAAATTTAAGAACATGCAGTATGAATTAAGAGGCTAGCAAATACTATGCTTTTGAATTTGGAGTTTTGACAGATAGCAAAGAATTATTTAGTAAAGAATTAAGATTTAGCAATTCAACATCACGCACTTTTTTTTTTTTCCTTTTTTTTCTAAAAAGTATAAATTTTAAATCCAATACACTTTCTGGTTTCTTATCTAGTCTTTGTGGTTTGATTTTCTGTTTGTTCATTTTGTAGTGTGGTGGTAGCTTAGGGGTTTTCTTTGTTTTTTTAAACTTATAAGCTTCCCATCTTTTATGTATTGGACATTGAGAGTGAAGCTGACAGTATTAATGAAGTGCAAAAGATAATTTACTATATTTTGTCTGAATTTAGCCTGGTAACCGCTCAAGTGAAGAATTAATCTTGGCTATATGATTAGGTGTAATAGTGTTGCACTTGAGAGCAGGGCAGTTACATTTCTCTTATTTAATTACCATGTCAAAGAAAGGAGAGTGGTCTCCCTTTTCATATGATGTGGTAATGTTATATTGTGATTTTTTCATGCATACAAATCTGAGCATATTGCTGCTGTAGGATTGAGAAGTCATAGGACAGACCACTTACAGTGTTGGACCAAGAAAATATTTCCATTTGCTGTTTGAAGATGGCGTGGGAACTGATAACTGTGTGTTAGGAAGGATGCAGAGGTGTAGATGAGAACAAATAGTCTTGAATAGCATAATAACTTGTAATTAAAAGGGGAGGGAAAGATAAGAAAAGATTTGGTTCATAATTTGGAGACATTTTTCATACTGCATGTTAAATTTGTGATAACAGTAAGTATCCTCTCAAACTAGAGGGACAGTATGTTGGAATAAGCACTAGACAAAACATCCATAGTAGAAAATTCCTGGGCAAACCCCATTTTCATACTTACTGGCTATTTATTTGTCTGCAATTAGTAGTTGTAAGGATGTTTTTATACACACAAGCTGTTACCATTTCAGGAGGGGGAAGAATTCTTCAATTTAAGGAATGCAACCAGACTAACTTTGTTCCTTAAACTAATGCCTCCCAACACTTTGTTCCAGGGTTCAGGGAGAATTACCTCATCTGTATTAAGGCCCTTCAAAAACCAAATAATGCTATGCAGTTTCTCTGTTTCATCTGTGTATTTATTCTGATGAATCCTGCTTGAAATATCCATTGTTTGGACAGCAAAGAAATAAAAGGGAAAAATAGTTTTACTGATGCTTGTAACTCCCCTCCCCCCCTCCTCCCCCCTGGTGATTGTCACACTGCTATTTTTCCTATTTTTGTTGTTTAATTACAACTACTCTTTTCATTTATTTCAATTTAAAAATTAACCTTGATGATTGGGAAAATCTTGCACAGCTAAATTATGTGATGTATTTAATTTTCATTCACCTTTTAACTAATCACTGAAGAAAGTTCAAAGAGTTCACAACTTTCAAATTTCAAGACAGTCCTGAAGAACAATAGGATGATGGGTTAATTGTGCTGTTAGACCACAGAAATGGTTATGTATATGTTTATAGGATAGCAGTAGTTCTTGGTTATCTCGTGGAGTTAATGGCTATGTTGCAGACACTCTGGTTTGACAGTGCTGCAGTAGAAGCTGAGCTTTTCCCAGCTGTAAGCAGTAATTTCTTTCCTTAGCCTTTTGGTATGAGGTGTGCATATACTACCCAAACTATGTGCGTCTGGAAAGATTTCTTTACATGGTCATTGCAAAAGTTCTTGACTCATTGCAGTTGTTTCTGTACAAGAAAACAGAAAATGAGAGGGAAATAGTCATAGAAGCAAATGGCTACATCCCTGGCAGGAATTTATTTGGAAAAAGAAGCTAATTTCCATTAGAGAGATGGAGACATTATGTATGGAAATGTCTGCTTCCAATTTCTTTCTGTTCTTCTCAAGGAAAAGGTATTCGGTATCAATAAGTTTAATACAAATTTATTTATTTATTATAAATTTTATTTATTCAATTTACAGAAAATTGCGTCAGATCTGACTCATCTTGACAGTTACTTCCTCCTGCCAGAAACAAACAGGCAGGGAGAGTTGCCCAGATGTATGGGCAAAGGGGGCGGCAATTTACTCTCTTTGATTTGAACAAACATCCACTTTGAATGAATAAAAATTTGTTGTGACTTACTAAGTATCTTAGTTCCCTCTGACACTATGCATGATAACACAGCTTCTGAATGCAGAAAAATGTCATGTGTCCAATACTGCTAGAAAGGTTTAAAAATCGGTAGGAAAACACATCTCACTTTAATTCTAAAAGGCAGAAAAGGCAAAAAAAAAGATCTTGCAATAGCCTTGTAACTAGATTATCTACAATTTTCTGAACCAGTATACAAAAAGAATAGCCTATGTACGGAGGTTTTAATTTCTGATAGTTAAACAGATTAACTTTTAAATTTAGAATTAAATAATATTTATTTACCTGAGAATACATGAGATATCCTAAAGTGCTAATTCAGAGATTGTTTTAATACAACACAGTTGCAAGCCCTTTTCCTAGCTTCATAACCTTTTCAGTCATATTATTTGGTCATTCAGACCAAACAAAGGAGTTATTAGTACCCTCTTTAATGATAATTGAAACGATAGAAAACACTGTGTCAAGTACAGGCCTGTGTGACAGGGTTTGTTTGAGAGCTAAGCTGTATGTCTCTGGATTTATTTATTTTTTTTTCCCCCCTCTGGAATCTGGAAAACATTGCTCACTATTGAATTTTAAAAAGACAAAGCCCAAAAATATGCTTAATGAAGTCTTAAAGTTAGTGAAGATGTTTAGGAACACGTATGTAATTTAGTATTCTCTGCCCTCTCTTGTATTGGTCTGAACAGTAATTGTAATGCTTGGAAGAAACCCAATGACATCAATTGTTTTAAGTTATTTACCCAAGAATAGAGTTTTCTGATAATCACTCCATAACTTGTTATTAGTACCACTTTATACACTTTTTATTGAATTAATTTTTACCCACTAGAGCTGTTAGTAAAATAGCGTGCTTGGTCTTTGGGAGCATTCGTAGTAGTGCTGGTAGTAATCAAGCAAACCACAACAACTGCATTCATCAAGTATTTTTGATGTAATTGCTCCATTTAATGATCAAATGGCAAAACTTTCAACTCCTAAGAAAGCGTATGTGATAAAAAAAGTAATGAAAAACATCAGAGATTCAAACCAAAATTAAAATTTTGGTGTTCTGTATGTCTTTCAGAGGTGTCACATGATAGCCTAGTTGTTAGGTGTAAGAAAAAGTAAATCGGGTTCCTTAGTGCATGGGTTTTGTGAAATGTTTGTTTTTCAACACGGGAATTATCAGACAGGGCTGGATTCCAGACAGCTGGGCAGATGGTTCTTTCTTTTCAAATTGGGTTGTGCCAACGAAGAGAGACAGCTATACAAATGTTAACCCCTAAGGGATAGAGGAATCTCTGTCAATCTCTTCCCCCCTCCTCCCCCTACAACTGTATGTTTGAAAAGAAAAGCAAAATAACAGTTTTGCTTTAATTACTGAAAAATATTCCATTTTATAAATGTGAGTTTTCAAACTTTGTCTTTTTGAAACCATCTGTGTTTAGAAATATAATGCAGTGGATTAACTGGTGTTTAACATGTGGTTGTGTAGATAATGAAGCATTAAAAAAAAAGAGAAAAAATTGCCTCGGGTCAAGTATGTATCAATTGCAGTGTCCTGAAGATGCTGATGTATATTTAAAAGAAGTGGTTAGTAACTTGCTGCAGATTTTTTTCTATACTTTACCAAGTTTCTAAGTTTGATGTTTGTTGCCTAAAAAATAACTACTTTAGGAAATACTTAGAACTCATGATCTTGGAAAAAAGAATTTTTAGAATCACAGAAGTTACCCCTGACTGTAACCCCAGATGCCCCCCAGAACTTTATAACCTTCAGTTAAATCTTTCTAAAACTTACCTCCTTTGCTAAGCATGAATGGCTCGCCTGTGCAGTTATACCTGCAACAACAGCTGCATCCTTAATATCCTTTTGATTATTTCACCTTGATAAATGAGATGATTTTTTAAATTTGTCTTAGGTTTATTTATTTATTTTAAAATTTTGTTTTTTAAATGGAGGATATTCTGCTCCAAAACAAACTTGAAGATTTACTTAAGAATAGGTTACAGGAATGGGCGAAGCCGTGTGTAGCTCTGCAACTATGCAAATGCTCGATAGGCATTCCATTTCTTCCAGTTCTTGCTGCAGTGTTTAATACTCCCGTTGGAGTACAAAGAATAGGAGGAGAAAAGCCCACCTTCTCAGATCATTGTATTTAATACAGTAAAAAATTGCCCCAGAAAATATGACAGATATCTTACACTGAGGTAAATTGTATGTGATTGTTTTATATACTGTAACAGCAGCAGTTAATTGTACCTTTTTAATTTGCATATTTTAAATTTACTTTGGTAGAAAATGAATCCTAAGAGTTTCATCAGCTCCTTTCCAATTTTACTTGGTTATATTCACTATAACTGTGTTTATATTTATGTAAGACACATTATAAATACTCATAGATTTGTTCTGCTAGCAAATATTTCACATCAAAATGTTTGCTTTTTGTTATGTGATTACATTCTGGAATATATAGAAACAACTATGAATTATCACATTCAAAATACCAGACTAACTTGTGAGTATGAATAAAATAGAACTGAATGTAATATCAAACATTGTGGAACAGTATTTTATTTTCAGATAGCCTTATAGTCTTAAATAACTTCAACAGTCACTGAAACTTTTCTGATTTTGAGCACTGCTGCTTGACTGTTTATTTTTTTAAACAGCCAATGTGACATTAATTTTGGCCTTCCCCCTCATTTTTTTAATTACACAAATTATTTCTGCAAACTGCTTGTTAGCATGTTATGATAGCATACTCTTGATGTTGTGAATGCCTTTATCTGTTTAGATAACTTCTCAGTAAACACTTGTTTCTTAAGTTTCTGAGACCCCATTCTCAGGGCTTACTCCTTTGCTTAATCCAAAAAAATAGAATGCTCTTCTTGAATTACTTTGTTTTGATGCAGTTCCCAATCCAATTAGCAACCAATTAGAGAACACTTTATTCTTTCAGACTCTTAGCTAAAAATAATCAATGGGATATATATTGATTATATTGTGAAACATAATTTACATCTATTTTTTCACATCTGAACACAATATGGAATTAAGACTGTTGCTTAGAAAAGCTTTTAGTGGACTTCTGAATGAGAGAAAATGTAGTTTACTTAACTGTACTGGCAAGTCAGGTAACAGAAAAGCTAATAAACCCCATATTCTCCAGGAAGAAGGTATGACCTTCATCCAAGCCAGTGTGATGTCTTTCAGCTAACTCTATAACTGGGAAAGCACTAATGTAAAGTTTGGCCAGTAGCTTTGATTTTTTGTTCAATAGACGTTTTTCTTTTATTTGGATAATTAAATATTAAATCTCTTTTGTGCTGCTTTATTTAGGACTCCTGGAGCCTCAAGAGATGATGAACTGACTTCTTTGTTGTAAATAGACTAAGCCTTGATAAATGCAAAGGGAGTTCAATTTATTTTATTTTTTTCCTTAAAAAAAAGGACTGAAAACTTGCCTTGGACAAGAAAAAGTTCTTTTAGGTTGGTTTTCATTGAATTCATTGAAAGATAGGGGTCCTGAAAAAGAGCATTGTCAACTCAAGACTCAACTACGTTTCAAGGGGAATGCTTCTTTTCATTTGATGCTAGCATACGTTCTTGGAGGTTGTTAATCTACAGTGTGTACATTCCAAATTCTCTGAATTATCATGCTCACTAGTTATGGATTGTTTCTGAAGAGAACTCATAAAGTTAGAGATCAGATAAACAGCAGATAGACCAAATTTTTCACCTACAACCTAGGTCTCAAAAGAATAAAAATTCAAACTTCAAGAGTTGTTTTACTCAACAATGTTGACTTTTCAGTTTTGCCAAAGGAGTGATTTTTGTCTACAAGTTGGTTTGGTTTTGTATCTTGGTTTTTCCCCTCCTTAAATTTCAGTGAGGAATAAATATGGAAATTCATATAGGTTCCCAATTAATGACGTTTCACTTTAGGAAGTGAGGTGAATCTTCATTTCGTGTCCAGATGTCATCTTCTGCTGTATTTCTAGAGTTTTGACATTACAAAGAGAAACGCCTTTGGGGAGGAAGTTTACCTACTTGTGCCTGTCCTCTGAAATGTTAATAGTAAAAGCAAGGCTGTACCTCAGCAACAGTTGACCTCTTAAAAATGCAACTGCTTGGAAAAGAAAAAAAAAAAAAAATCCAATGAAAACATCTTGTGAAGAAGCTAGCCACATCAGGAGATACTGCTGGAGTAAGTGAAGATGCCACTTCTCATAATGCTTTGGTTTTGCTGGCTCTAGGTCCCTATACTTGCTTCTGAAGTTTTACGCTGAATGAAGGAGGCACTGGATGAGGAAGTGAATGTTGTTTTGAGGTATTCCTTGGATGAATAGCTTGTGGTAGTGTTCTTTGAGGACACAACTTCCTGAATTAGGCAGGGATTTGCTCTTAAGTAAAGAATCTGAATACTGCATGTGGCCTTTATTTGGGTGTTTTATCGGACTTTGCTTCTGCGTTAAAATAAATAAATAAATAACTCTTACTAAGTGTGCAAACAGTCTAGGGAGAAAACAACAAAAGCTGAAATGAGGTAAGGCAAATCAGAAGCCTAGGCAAGGTTCAAAATGTGCAGTTCTACAGACCTTCCACTATCTTTCTTTGAAAAGCCTTTTATTTATTGCAAAACTGAGTTTTGAATGAGTAGTTTGTGGCAAAAATTGATTCTATTAGTTAATATTTAAAATATCACAGATTTTTTTTTTTTTATTCAAGTCACAAAAGTGGATTAAACAGTTAAATCTCAGCAAAAGATACAATGATATTTATGAAAAGAAAGATTTACTCTGAAGAGTGCAATCTGACAAGAAAATTAATTCATCCCTGAGAAGGCATCATGAGACTTTGGCAGCAAAGTGCCTTAAAAAAGGGAGATCTTGAAGATACTTCATTTTCAGGCAGTGAATCCATTCACCTAAGCTGAGTGCTTTGTTCTTGCAATCAGAGCAATCTTTAGAAGAAGGGAAGCTGAACGGAGAAATTCACCAAGTAGGGAACAATCTTGCTAGGTAAAGTCATTTTCCTTTCTGAAGTGTTTGAGTGTACAGTCAGAGAGAGAATAGGCCAAGAAATATATCTTTGATCAATAGAAACACAGGAAAGCTGTCTGAAAATTCTATACCTGTTTCTCCCACTTTTCATTCCTTTCTATTAGTGCAATAGAAGACAAGTATAAATTCTTGCAGAATTTCTTTAAACCCATTTGTGCCCAGTAGAAGCTCAGAACCTCAGAGGAACATGTGAAAACATCACTGGTCAACAGGGTATTTCACATATAAGTGAGTATCCAGATGTTATCAATTGTGATATCTCACCTGATTTAGGAGTTATGAATTCTGCTGGCCTCTAAACATCAAGTAAAATGAAACTGTGTAGTCAAAAGGAATAGTCTTACGAAGATGCTTTGGGACTGGCAGAGGCTATAATACTTGTGTGAAGCTCTCTGCTGCTATATGAATCCGTGATTATTTGAAGGTGGTACTGAATAAATGATAAAATTTTTCTACATTTAAGTAATTTTGTTTTATGTTGGGCTAAATTAAATGAAAAATTATGTTCTGAAATGGTTTAAAGATGCAAGAAATGGGACCAATATTTGATCTTAGTACAATTGCAGTAAATAAATTGTTAAAAGTGTTCTTTCTGGAGTGGAGTAGTTAAGGATTCAGAGGAGTATGAAGTTGCTGATTACTACCTGCTGGCATTGTACTTTGTATTCGAAGATAATGAAATAGGCTTTCTGCCTTGGCATTCTTTACATTTATGAATATATATAAATGAATAATTTTCATCAGCTTCTACAAGGACAGTGGAAAGGATGTGATAGCACTGATCCAGGGATCTCCAAGGTTTATGTAAACATCAGTTGACAATATATGATTAAAAAATGGATCTTAGGGCTAGAGTAGGGGGAGAGAGGGGAAAAAATCATGTTTCAAAGGTATAAGACCTTACTTTAAAATCTACAGTGAGTGTTTTTAGCACTCATTTTCCTCACTCATAGTCTTAATAATAATGTGATGAACACATGTTAAATATATCAGTGAATTACTGCTGCTTATGATTTACTGACACTTAAAACATCGTCTCATCTGTCAGTTTTCAAAGGAAGACTCTAATACTACTTTATAAGAAATTCCTGTTTTATATATAAATATTTAGCGCTTTTTTTGCCTTTTTTTTTTCCCATCTTGAGAGAATGTAATTCTTTTTGACTCTTGTGCAAAGAGTCATTGCTTCTTAGCAAGTATTCTACCTTATAAGATGCTGAGAACATCAGTAAAAATCATGGCATTGTAGGTGTCAGTAATAAATGTATATATATTTCATTGTTAAGTGGACAAGGGCAAAAGGGAGAAGATGTGGCATGAATCAGATCTGGTTATGTTTGTAGAACAAAGAAAATGGAAGTAACAAAATGAGCAGATGTAGGCAAATTATAAATGGTCACAGGATAAATCATGGGATAAAGTTCAGAATATAATGCCTTTCAGCAAAACTTTTCACACACACACACACACAAAATCTTGTTCAGTTTGAAATCTAGTAAAGGTACTAGATACTAACTTTATCATACTAATTTGTAACTCCTTACTTCTATTAGTCCATCAGTTTACACTGCCTGCTTGAGGAGGTAGATCCATTTGCACTACCTGCTTGCCTCTTTAGATCAGTCAGGAGGGATGCACGAGGGCATCTCACATTGCACTAAAAGCTTATTTTAATCCTGCTTGTAACTGTCCACTGTCTCCATACATGGAGAGGTAGCTCACACCTGGCTGCACAGAGCAGGGCTCCAGATGTCTGAAAGCAGGCTCTGCAGTGTCACCTGAGGTGCTGTGAGGAGCCTCACCTGGCCTGTAGCCGCTACACCAGGGCAGGGCAGGGCAGGGCTGATATCAATGTAGCACTGCACTGGTCTGCTCTTCCTGGGGGTCTCAGGGTCTATGGAGACCTCCCAAAGGGTACTGGGTATTTATCTGTTTAGGAATTGGACACTGTACAGATGAATTCACATGCTTGAAGTGATGTCTGCAGTCCACTTCAGATATCCTAAGGTATCTGTCCTGATCCCAAGAGGCCACTTCAGAGACCTCCCATTGATCCAGTGTCATACATGGCAGCTCCATGTCTTGGGGACTCTGCAATATGGTTCTACGTGAATGATTAGACTTTTAGAATGCTTTTCTACATTTAGACTTCTAAATTTGTTTGTGAAGAATATGCTGCTGACAGATACCATGAGAGACTTGATTTTGTGCTCTGGTGGTTCTGATCATCTAAACTTTCAGATCTGTGTCAAAATGAGATGAACCCACTCTTAGAAATGCTGATTTTGGTTTGTACTTTAGCACTAGTGATGACCCCATATTCTGCTAAGTAAAGCATTTTATCTCACAAGTCATGATTATATGAAAAGATGTTGAATTGCTTATTACAGAATTCCTATCCTTTAGTAAATCTTGAAAACAGAATGTTACTCTGGGGGGTAAAACACTGGCTGGATGGCTGGTCCCAAAGAGTGGTGGTGAATGGCGTAAAATTCAGCTGGCAGCCAGTCACAGCTGATGTTCCCCAGGGCTCTGGATTGGGGCCACTTTGTTTTAATATCGTTATCAATGATCTGGGCAAGGGGTTCAAGGGCACCCTCAGTAAGTTTGTAGATGACACCAAGTTGTGTGTGAGTGTTGATCTGCTTGAGAGTAGTGAGGCTCTGCAGGGGAACCTGGATAGGCTGGATCAATGAGTTGAGGCCAGTTTTATGAGGGTCAACAAGGCCAAGTGCCAGATTCTGCTCTTGGGCCACAACAACCCCCCTGCAACACTCCAGGCTAGGGGAAGGGTGGCTGGTAGGCTGTCCACCTGAGAAGGACCTGGGGGTACTGATTGACAGTTATCTGAATATGAGCCAGCAGTGTGCTCAGGTGGCCAAGAAGGCCAATGGCATTCTGGCTTGTATCAGCACTAGTGTGGCCAGCAGGACTAGAGAAGTCATTGTCCCCCTGTACTCGGCACTGGTATGGCCACACCTTGGGTACTGCATTTAGTTTCAGGCACCTCAGTACAGAAAAGACATTGAGGTGCTGGAGCAGGCCCAGAGAAGGGCAACAAGGCTGGTGAAGGGTGTAAAGAACAACTCTTATGAGGAGCGGCTGAAGGAACTGGGACTATTTAGTCTGGAGAAAAGGAGGCTGAGGGGAGACCTTATTGCTCTCTACAATTACCTGAAATGAGGTTGTAGAGGTGTGGATGATGGTTTCTTCTCTCAAGTAACAAGTGATAAGACGAGGAAATGGCCTCAAGTTGTACCAGGGAAGGTTTAGGTTTGATAGTAGGACGAATTTTTTTGCTGAAAGGGTCATCAAGCGTTGGAACAGGCTGCCCACGGAACTCTTTGTACCACCATCCCTGTCTGTGTTTAAAAGTCATGTAGGTATGGTGCTCAGGGACGTGGTTTAGCAGTGGACATGTAGAGCAGAGTTAATGGTTGGACTTGGTGATCTTGAAGGTCTTTTCCAACCCAGATGGTTCTGTGAATGATCCTTAGAGGTGCCAAATTACAGTGTTGATTTTAGTTACTTAAAAAATGTGGAAGGAGTATGTATTTGTAAGTTGGAACAAATGGAGGCAAATACAGCTATCTTCTTTTGATCATATCACCTTAACCTTTAAATCCACGATACAAACAACAAAACATTAGATGATGATTTTTGACCTTTCTGTATTGCTAGTTTTATTTGGGGGGTTAAAAATCAACATACAACTGTATGAAAATTAATTGTATTATATTGTTTTGTCTGATCAACTAAAAACTGATGACTAGAAAGCTGTAAAAATGCAGTGTCCTTTTTAATAATACAAAATATTGCAATATTCCATAGAATAATTTTATATTCCATAGAATAAAATGGCTGTAGTAAATCATTGACCCATTATGTTCTCAGGCAAATGTCTATATAGTTGATGCTTCCATTTTGATTGTAGTAACACTTACTTTATTTTATATGGGACTTTAAATATGAAAAGGCAAGATCTTTATTGGTTTATCTTCTTGTGTTTCCCCCCACCCAATTTTATAGTATCAGATTTTCCCTTTCAAATCTTTTAAATAAAACAAAACAGCTTCTCTAAGCCCTCACCACTTATAATGATCTCTTGGGCCTGTAATAAGATGCTTTTTAGTGAAGCTGTAAGGTGATGCATCTGCCCCACTGTTGCCTGGCAGCTGATTGAAAATATTTACACAATGATTCTGACCTGAGTTTGTGAGATGGTCAGTTTTCAACTGGTAGCATTTAATTCAGATTTTATAAATTGTTCCTTGTGTTTTGGACAAATGTCTGCAGGCATCAGTGGGCCCTCCTGAAAGCTTTAGGTCATGCTTTTTATGCTGTTTAACCCTTACTAACAGACAGGGATATTTTTCATCGAGTATTTGCTGTACTGAATAATTCTGGCCATTTGGGCTGCATGGATGAGTAAAAACAGAAGTAGGTTGTTGCATATTTACGTATTGACACATTCATCTCTGCAGTTTAACTAGGGAATTTTGCTTTCTTTCATATGCAGTTCTTGACAGAACTCTCTCTCTCCTGTGTTTCAATGCTTGTTTCGGTTCAATTGCAGAGTGTTACAGAAAACATCACAGTTGTTCTTGATACTTGGGAAAATCTTTCTGATGTTTTGAAACATTTTTCCAAAATGTGTGTGTTACATGACAGATTGTTTCAGCCAATGTTTAGCCAATCTACGTAGCTCCTCTTATTTTCATTGTCTTCAAATAATTTAATGGAATCCCAGCAGCCTGCACCACCATATTGCCACTAAGTGTTTTCCTTTGTTGCTAGGTTAAAACTAACATAATGCTCTTATTTATTCCACAGTCATGCTTTATCTTCTTGTGTAGTTATTTCTAATGCTCTTGAGGCCATTGTTTTTATTAAAGGAAGTAGCCACACCATAATTTCATGTGTTTTAGGATTAGCATTCTAAGAGCATTCTGAAATCTAAAAAAATATTTTAACATTTCTCCATCTTTATTTGTGGAATTACCCTTTAATATATGAAATGGTTGAGTTTTATACAAGCTGATCTGTGTCTATCATTGAAGCTACATTTAGTGTGCTGTTTAAATTTGCTTTATCTTTCTGACACCTGTCACTTCCGCCAGGAAACCCCATTACATCTTCTCTGTAATGCTCTTTGGACATTAGCAAATTCTATCTGGAAATGTAGCTATGTTATGAATAGATTCCAAAGGCAGAATTTCGCTATGGAGTTGCTATATACATAAATAAATGAAAAAAAAAAATCACAACAAACCAAACAAACAAAAACCACCACCCACAACAAAACCTCCCAACCCTTAATAGAAACTAATAGGAAGGACATCACAAACCATTCAGGTTTAGTCTTCTGGCTGTTTCCAGTCTCTCAATGCATTCTCATTGATTTCTCTCAAATTAGTATCTTCTGCAGTAGAACCAGATGTCATCTTCACATAATTATGTATGCAGCTTCTAAATTCTTTTTGGAAACAATGTTAACTACAAGACTAGTTCTTCAGTTATACTATATGAGGTACTAAATTATATATTCATAGACAAATTTAGATGAACACATTTCCTGGGTTCATTTACCTTTGTTTTAGGCATACTGACTGCTCTAGGGCCTTGAAGGAGCTTAATTCAGTTCTTGAGCAGGTACTAATTCTCGGAAAACAAATTGTCAAGTAAGCATACATTTTATTTACTGTATTAACTGCAGAGGATTGCAGTTTTGCTGGTGCAAATACAAGGCTCAACATGATCAGGATTCCTCAGCTTGTCTTTCTCTTCCTAGATTTAATTTTTATTTTCCTGGAAAGATATCTATCTATACATATGGAAAAGTACACATACACACATTTATGTATGTCTAGGTGTCTGTGCATATGTATTTTGCATTTGCCCAGTATTTCTAAACACAGCTATTGCTTGGTAAGCTGAGCTGGCCCTGCTGCATACGAGATGGTCCCAAAGGTGTTAACTGTGTTTATTAGAAAAGCTAGATTTACTTTGGGACACCACTGGATATTTTGTGCTACTTCAGTATTTATTATGTAGAAAGTCTAATATTTTAGAAAACTAATTTATGGATTTGTGTCTATATTTGAGTCATGCATACTGAGCAACTTCAGAATTTCTAGGAAGCTTTGAATTTATTGCAGGTATTTTGTGCAGTGGGTGCCTGCATCTTTCTGTCTGGGAGGCTCTGCGTAGCTTAACTGAACCAGTTGTGCTCTATAATCTAAGTATATGGCCCACGAACTTTAAAGCCTAAATTGTTAATTGAGGTGGAAGATCACTGAGTCATGGAAAACTTCTGTGGAAATACAATATAATTGTTTTAACTATGAACCGCTACTTCGAGGGCCATGAGCCTTCAGCTAGAGAGATTGGTAAGCACGTACTGCATGAACACTGAAGTCAGGTCATCTGACTAATTAAAATACAATTAAAATACTGGTAGTTGGAAATGTCAAATATCTGGAATGTTTGTCAGATTCTTTATTGTAATTTTACTCTTAAGTTGGATTCAGCAGTAACGCTTCTTGTGCTATTACTATCCATTCTGCTTATGCCTAGCCTTACTTACCTTGTCCCTTTAGCTGTGTTCCCATACCTATTTCTGGAGGTATGCTTTGAACAGAATCAGGAAGCTGATTTAATTTAATCATTCCCTCTCTTTTTTTCTTCTTCCCCAACCTGGATTAGTTCCCCAGTCACATTCACAATGCAGCCCTACAAACAATTTTGCAGTACAAATGAAGGGCAGAATGGGGACAAGGATGAGTAGTAGAGTAGGAGGAATGGAAAACTCTTAAGTCAGCATTGCTACTGAGGAAAAGGTGTGTGGAACCTTACCTTTATTTTAAATACCATAGGTAATTACATGTTCTGTAAGTTAATTCACAAGACTGCAATGCATATCATGTAAAACAGGAATTATTAGCGAATAAGATTAACAACAGCTTTTTCACACTGTCATTATGGTCAAATATAAGTAAGTGTAGGTCAGTATTTATCAAAAAAGAAAGATCATTTTTTCATTACAGCAGTGGCTAAAAAAACTTATGATAGCTTAAGCAAGGTTTTCCTTGTAATTTTTATGGAGATGCACAGATTTACTTTTCATTTAAAAAGGTGGTTTGAACATAGTGAAAGCCCTTAGAGCTATCAGTCTCTGATAAGCTAATATACACAAGAGCAAAATCTTTTGTAATACTTAAATATCAGTTAGCTCTAACTTGAATGAGTAGTTTGACATAATACAGTGGCTATACTGTTAATGCCCTTAAAATTAGACTCTTTTCAGCACCTTAGTCTGCCTGTGCTTTCTGTACTTTCACCTGCCTGAAAGTCAAATCTAGAATTAATTTGAGAAGTGGAAAAGCCTAAATTAAACACTTAGTAGAATTGCCATTGTTTATATGTGTTTGGGGTTTTTTTATTATTATTATTATTTTTAAGTTTTCTACAATGATTTTCCTGATTGAATGTTGTGTGGAAAGCAATTACCAGGAAGTTGTTATTGAGCTGAGACAAAGAGGCTGTAAAGGTCATACATAAAAATATGATTATATTTCTTCAAATGAAACAAGAATATGCCCTGTGAAGGCAGAGTAGTTTGAAGTATATTTTTTAATATCAGCATATTAATGATGACAATTCTTATTTCTATAGGGATTATTTTTAGTCTTAAGACGGGCCGGGCCACGACCCCCCCCACCGGCTTCCCTCCGGGCTCGCGCTCACCACCCCCCCCCTCCCCGCGCCCCCGGCCGCTCCACCACGCACACTCAACGCACCACAGCA
>JANHGN010011592.1:287681-309788 GCA_024605025.1 Megaceryle maxima | reverse complement strand
ATGACTGAATTTCTTCTGCGATAAAATTGTCAGAAAGTTAATGATAGCAGACTTATCATGAGATAAATTGATAGTCTATTAAGTACATATTAACAGGCATACTATATAAATACCTAGAAAATCTGCTTTCTATATAGTTATGACTTAGTCTCTAAAATGCTCTGAACACTTCTAGTAGTCATTAAGAGAGATCTGCCTTCTCACTTTTTGTATTGAGGGGTAGTGTAACTTGGTCGTGGTGTATTTGGTTTTGTTTGTATTTAATTTTCCATTGAATTTCATTATGGTTGCATGATTCTGTTCTCAAAGCATTGAATTAGAGCCTAAATAAGAATAAATAGCAAGAACCCGAAACAGTTCACTTCTCTTTAAAATAAATGAAGCTTGAAGTAGTCACGGGAGGACTCACGGGATTGCTCTGGAGCTGTGAAAAAAGTCCAGAGAAATTACTACCTAAAATATCAGAATTGGTGTATAAACTTGCTGGTAAAAATACTGCCTGCACCCTGGCAGCTTTCATGCAGGCTGCATGGGCAGTTAAGGAAAATCAAGACTAAAGTGAACAGTAATGGTTTTTGAAGTGTATTGCACTCCATCTGACAGCTGTCTCAATGTTGTCTCTAAAATGCTGTAACTTGTGAGTGAGACTACGCAGTGGTCAGAAAATTGTAACTATTGCCTGCACCAGTCTTTCAGTTTGCTGGGCTCCCCTGAGACTGGGGAACCTGACCGGTTCTGTTTAACATGCTATGATGTTTAAAAAACAGTTTAAAAAGCTGATGGTCACAGTTGTCCTGTGGGAGAATACTGATGTATTTTTCACGGCCTTTAACAATCTCATTAAAAAAAAAGAAATTACCTCTTAAGATCTACACTCTCATATGGCTCAGGTACTCTCCTTTTTCAAGCAAATGAAGCAGCATTCTGTAGCCTCCTCTGGAAGTTTAGTGCTTGGGGTACTTCAGACCTGCAGTGTACTGCGTAGAAAAACACCATCCTGAGGGAGCGGACAGTGCCGATACATGATCTTTGATCCTTTCTTTCTCTAACCACTACAAGATGTTCTGCTAAGGCGTACGCTTCTGTCTTTGCAGAACCAGGTGTTCTGCATTCCATTGCTACTTGTTTTTTCTGTTCATCTTTCACAGATAATGCTGCCCATTTCTTAAAATACAACTAATAAATACTGTAAAACATGATTTTTTTTATTTTAATTTTTTTTTTTAATCTCCTCTTTCATGGTAAGAGAAAATTGTTGGAGCTTTATTATTTTTTTTAACCTTCTTTCATATTGTCCTCTCTTCATATCCTCTTTCTTTCTGGAAAACAGGAGACTTCAGGAAATTGGTATTTGAGGAAAAACATGCAATGGAGATGGCTGAATTCAGATAAAAGGAATTCCTGCACGTGGTCTGGCTGTGCTATAACTCACTGTCACTTCATTTTCCAAAAGAATACTTGTTGGGTGTCTTTATGCTTAAAAGAATAAAAATAATTTAAACCATGAATTTGTGTCTAATATCTGCCTGCCTTCCAGGCAGCATGAATTACACATTTCTTCTCTTGAGTTTCTTTTGTAGAAAGAAAGGCCCACCTTCTGCCTTGGTTTGCTTCTGCCACAAATGCTACTGGCAATTTACAGTCTTGAGCTCATTATTAATTCCAGGCAGTGTATTCTAACACTTCAAATCAAAATGATGGAGACATCCAACCTATAACTCTTTTATCCATTTTAGTTTGGTTTACATGATGATTCTAATTTCCCTTTTGTTTATGGAAATTGATTTTGCAACTGGTTGTCTGTAAATAGCAATGAATTCTGGAGTATAAGGTGACTGAAGGAGGTAATAAGGTTAACTTACCCATTTGTAGTTTTTCTTTTTTTTTCTTCTTCTCAAAAGAGTGTTCTTTTTCTAATACTTTAAAAGATGATGTGCTGAGATCAGGCATTTTACACTTACAGTAGGAAAAGAAATACCTGCATGGAAAAGAAGGGATTCTTCCTTTGCCCTTTTTTTTTGCCAAAGGAGAGTAAAAGGAAAACTCCAGTGGCACCAAGAGATTGCATGCATAATGTAAAATCCTGTTTCTTTGGGGTATTCGTCAGTTTAAATTATATTTATGATATTTCTGTACATTCTTGCTATTGAAAGAATGCATAAAACAAAAGAAAAAAAAGGTGGTACATTTGACAGGAGATTTCAACTCCAGTTTTGCAAGCAAATGAAGAGGAAGTTCAATTAAAAAAATTACATTTAATAAATCACAAATACAGTGTTAGATTTCTCATTTATATTCAATTTAGGTGAGAGAAATTAAAATTACTGAAAAAAAAAAAAAAAAAAAAAAAAGAAAGAAGAAAAAATTCTCCTTTGTAGAAGATGCCTTTATTAAAAAAACCCACAACCAAAATGTTTTATTATGTTGTTAATACAGATGGAAAGGCAATTGTAAGTAGAGAGGTGGGCTTCCTCAACAATTTTGTTACAGTTAATCTAACTGTTTATTTTACATCAACTCTTTGGGTTTCAAGATTGTTCTATTTGTTACTGGTAAAACCAGATAGTCTGTGTTTATGTTTGAAGTAGGAATTAGAATTTTTGTGCCACAAGGCTATGGCAAGGTTTTGCCGTCACTCAACCTGAGATGGTTTCTCTCACTGTGCTTTTTATGGTAAGAAATTAATCAAGTATTTCTCATTTACTTAGTAAAAACCCTCGTGAAAGTATGCTCTGAAAACTGTATGAATTTGGTGTACTTTTTTTTTAATACAGGATTAGCTATGTTGTGTTCTGTTGTCCTTCCACAGTTGCTTTCAGAAAGGGTCTGAAAGCTAAATCTTGTCACGTGTATTGTGACTACTTCTGTGAAATGTGATGGTCCAAAAAAAAACCCAAAACTGTTAAGTGTTTGCAAGTGTTTTGGAGGACATGAGATTAAGAAAGTTAATAGGAAGTCTTAGTCAAATTGGTCATATCATAACTTTAATTTATAGAATAAGGTATTGATTGTGACATCTAATCTATAATGACATTCTGGTGATCACTCCCATGGAGAGCACGTAACACTGGTTAGTGACAGGTATAGAGCTCTTCGTATTCAATTTGGCACTGTAACTTTCTTGAAAGTACTGGTGCTGTATCATTTCCATTTATACCCAACTAGGATATTTTAAAATTGTATTTAAATTCATGGCTTACTAGCAAGGTTGTATTACTTGGGAACTTTTTTGGACAAAGAAATATGATAATGTGTCTTCTTTCTGCAGTGGTTTAGGATTACATACGATTCCAGCACAAATTCACGTACTGGCTTTTCATTTTTATCTTTGAATTTTTGAGGCCTGTTTATACACTGGTATTCAAAGAGTATCTTGATGTTTGAGGATGTGACTTCTACATATAATCAAATAAAAATTGACTTCCAAAATTTCTATCAGTGAGGAAGCAGAGTAGAACTGACCTATTTATATTTAATCATAATAATCTAAAAGATAACCTGAATAATATTGCTTTAAATTACCGTAGTGGCATGTGTTGAGTGTTCTGAATACAAACAGGGATATGAGGGGCATTCAGAATATAGGATACTTTGAAGCAAAATTTTTGTATCTACAGTGTGCTGATGTGGAAAGGGTGGGTTTCACTTCTGAAGGATATCTGTGGACAGCATCATTGTCAGTTACCAAGTCTGGAGTCCTTTGGTCATCTTTTTTGTGATGTCCTCAATTCATATCTTTCTTTTCATAGAGGTATTCTATGCAATCAGCTCCTGAGGGAGAAAAAATCCCACACAACCACCGTAGGAAAAAAAAGTAAATATACTGGTACTGCCATTAGTGTTTTAATTTGGGCTTGGATGAAGAAATAGACCTCTACGTTAAAGGAAACTTTTTAGCTGACTAACGAGTTTATGTTGCTCGTTCTTGAAATTTAAGGCCTCCCAGTTTGAACACATTGAGTTTCCTATAGTGGTCATCAGACCTAATCTTTCACTTTGTGGAGTTTTTGAATGTGTGCTGTGTATTCTGTTAATCCTCTGGAAATATATTCAGGTGTTAGAAAAGAATGTTTTCTGAAGAAGGTTATCTCCTGACGAGTAACAAGGACAAAGCTGAAAATTTTGAAATCAAATAGTCTTTGTTGCTATTAGTGTACTTAATCCCTCAATAAATGCCTCATCTTAAAAGAAAAAAATGTCTCTACACTATCACTGTTTGTGTTTAAGATGCGGTACAGTTGTTCGAGATGTAAGTCACAGGTATAATGTTTCTGAAATTTGCTCAAAAATTACAGAACGATGTTACAGTAATCAGTACAAATTTTTCTGGAATGCTGTTCACAGAAGAACACTATGTAATCATAATAGTCAAGACTTACCCAGTTGTTCATGCTACAGCAGAACAATGCTATTAAACCGTAAGGCGTAGGAAGTTCCAGTCTGCTTCTCCTGTCTGAAGCTACCTACAGATTTTTTTTTTTTTCTTGTCATAGAATCCTTTGTATTTACAACCTAGACCCAGGAATGCCAAGGGAAACAAGAATTCATTAGCCTTTACACAAGTTATGGCATAATATAAATTGATAGCAGTAGCCCAGATGTCAATCCAAAGACATAATTTAATAAACAAAAATAATATATTCCATATTCCTCACTTTATTATTAACGGTATTCTACTTTATCAACAACAGCAGACCTAGTCTAAAAATAATATATGCTATATAACTAATATTAATAATTAAATATTATATCATTTAAGTGTTCCAAAAAATAGATTCTGATACTGTAAACATACCTCTGTGGGCAGATAATTATGTCTATAACAAATTCAGGAGTTTAGATACCATTCTTTTTGAGCTTTAAAACCCAGTTTTGTGTGGAGAAACTCTAGTTATCAACTAGCTAGAAGAACACCCGAGAGTGCAGAACTATATATACCATTTTGAAATAACTCTGTTGTAAAGCAGCACAACTTTTGAATCTTGTTCTAGGATTAATTGAAAAAGCAGTGGAGTTGCATAGGAATGTGGAAGTCAAAAGCAACCTAATAATTCATGATGCAGCAATAAAAACAAACATAAGTAAGTAGATGAGAACAGGCACATTTCCTGAAATGGGTTGATTTGTGTTGCACATTATTATGGTAGAAGAGAATAGAAATAGGAAAGGCAAAGACAAATGTACGTTTTTTACTCTTGCTAAAATAGCAAAACAGCTTCAACCTAGTTTTTTGAGATTATTTTTGTGGTTATAAGGTTAGAAAGATTTATTATGAAATGAAAGCTTTAGAATCTGTAGAAAATACTTCATCTTTCAAAGTACAGTTTTAGGGTCAAGTCACACATTTGGAGAATGAAAATAATTGCTAGCAGGTGTAATTCTTACACAAGTAACTCTACTTTAATTCTGCTTTGACTTTACCAATGTCGTTGATGTTTGGAATTGATGTACATTTTTGCCATGTCAAAAATAGATGAGAATAGTGTGCAGTTTTTCTGGGAATAGCTGATCTGTTTTTCTCCAAATAATGCTGATTGTTGTTAATCAACTTGTCAGAACTGAATAGGTTTCTTCTTTATCAAAGTGAAGAAAATTGGGACACTAAATAACAGACTGTGTGGAACTAGGACACTCTGTTTGGAGACACAGCTCCAGACACTGTAGAGGATTTTTTTGACAGATAAGCTGTGTGCTTAAAGAGATAAGTGTTAATCTAATACATTGGAAAACAGACAGATTACAGTGTACTGTGATGCATTCAAATAACAAGACTGAGTTCGATTCACCATCTGAATCTGTTTCATAAAACTCTCCAAACTGACTGTCGAGACCATGGCAGCAGCTGGTAAACTGTATCTCATAGACTGTTGATACACGATCCAAACACTGATAGAGTAAGCAACAGCTCATCTAACATTTTTAATATAGAAAATTAAATTGGTTTTGATTGGATTGTAGGGAGTTGAAAGAAGATCAACGTAGTGCCTCTGTTATCTTTGTTCTCAGCTTTCTCTGTCACTTTCTTGTTAAGTTTCCAGAATAAATATTGTCTATCATTACTATGTCCAGAATACTGATGCTTGATATAGTTGTATAAGCTGATCATTTGTATCCTATACAACATGTGATTTCTTCAGGAAAAGGTTTACATTAGTGCAGACACTGAGTACAAGGTACATGGCAAACTCAAACTTTTAAAAAGGTACTTTAATACTCTACTGCCTCAGGCATGTAAGATTAGGACATATTAAAGAATGATGGCAATTCAAAGAAGAATTATAGAAGCTTCAACGTGTGAGAGCTGTTCTTGTCATAATATGACATGTTCTTTTATGGTTAAAGCTAAGATAAGGAACAGTGAAAATGAGCTGCTTCAATCATGTTATCAGGTTCTCTGGAATTATTAAATATTATTAAATGAATATAGGTTTGGAGATGACTTTTAAGAGTTTAGAGATTTCTAATACACAATAAAATCTGTTTTAACTTATAAATGTATTTATACCCCTAACTACAAAAGAAGGTTTCACGTGCAACTAACAGGTGGGGGGGAAACAAAGTGACAATCTCCAAAAGCAAGGATATACAAAACCAAAATAATTATCATAATTTAAACCATGGAAGAAAAATTTTGGTTAGTATTAGCTGTGTGACAATTGATATGTTTAAGAGAACACATGCAAGTTCTCATGCAGACATTTGTCCTTATATTCTGGGTCTGGAGGTCGTATAGAGCATGTTAGTAGAACATGTAAGTACTTTGTTAACGTATTTCTGTACACGAGCTAAGAAGACCTGCTGAAAGATCTGCTGAAAGATCTGCATTGCCTTAATCTGCCTGTGTAGTTCCAAGCTGGAACTGGTTTATGTTTGCCTCGGAACACAGGTGGAATACCTGGGTAAAAGAAGTATCATCTGTATTCATTTTAATATTCTATCTTGTTTACTGGACATCAGGAGAAATAAAGATCGAGTCTGTTGGAAGTAATCACCTCTTAATCCTGATCTGAATGTGTTCATCTAAGACAGGAATGTATCATGATCTTGTGAAGATCCTGCTAAATGAATAGGAACCAGTTAGAGAAGAGTCATTCGAGCCTTCAAAAGCAGTAATATTCAAGGCAGGACTTCTTAGATTCTCCCAAGGACTCTGAGCTAGAAAGTCACTGTGGTAATTATCCGCTTGTGTTCCCCAAAGAGAATTTTCCCTTCTCTGTCTGAACCTACTTATACTTTTATGGCTTGCCACAAGCATTAGCAAGGAAGCAGGGAAGTTGTGCTGTTTCAAAACTGCACTGCTGTTGCAAAGGTGCTGCCAAACTGCTACTTAGAGTAGAACAATTGCTTCGTATGGTTGGCCGTTATATTGAAACAGAGATTTCAGATGCTAATTATGTCTTTTTATATCTCCTGGCCCACCACCCTAAAGAATGTGGAGAAACTGTTCCATAGGTACTGAACTTTATCATATCCTGCTGTACTACCTGAAACCTCCTGTGTAAAATAGGTGGATAAAGGAGGCTTATCTGCACTGCTCTTGCAGCAACAGGGAGACTGGTAGCCTATGCCATAAGCCAATGCCTTCATGGGTTTTGTCATCCCAAGGGGCCTGGTACTGGACTTTCAGTAACTTCACACTGAGTGAGCTTGCTTCTTATAAGACAAGCCCAGCAGCTGTTCTGAGAATATGTATTAAATGGTAAAAAATCCTTCATTGAAAGCTGAAAAGAAAGATAAAGGTATTCTGCCTTTTGGCTTCTACTTGATAATGTGGTAAGAGTCTGTATGTCTTTTCATTTTGTTTTTAATAGCTGATCCAGTAGGATATTCTACAGTTTTGTCTTTTTTTTCCCTCCTAGCTGGATTCTTGTCAACAGTGAAAAAACCCAAGTAGAGGTTACAAATTCTGCTTTGTTACACAAAATATTCTGTGAGCGCTTCTAATTTGTAGACTCATAGTTTCCTATTTCTAACAGTAAATGCTTATTTGCAGAGTATTGAATAGAGCCATTAAACCGGAGAAGTTTTCCACATATTTACCACAAAGTACCACAAATGAAGATGTCTACACAGCCATCACCAGCATTTCATCTTAGTACATAAATCAGGGAAATCATCAGTATACTGAACAAATTTAAGAGCTGTGAGAAACTTCGTATGCCATTCCAATTTGATCTTTATCAAATGATGTATATTATAAAATAAAGGAATACTGATATTACTTCATGCAACTACCTTGGAAAAATGGTTTTGACTTCGAAATATTAGTTTCTGTCACAAATTGTATTTACTTTTCCTGGGGGTAGAACTCGGGGTGCCAGCAATGTTATGATAAAAGTTAAAATTACTCCTATGGTGACAGCAAGTGACAGACTTCATGATATTGCCTTTTTTTTTTTTAAAGATTTAAAGTTTCAATTTTAATAATGTATAGACTATGCTTTTGAGGAGTGACAAAGCTCCAGTCTTTTGCTTGATGTAAGTTTGACTATGGTATGTGGTTGCAAAGATGCAGCTACATTTCTCTCTGGTGTAGTGGGACAGACCAGCATGTTACAAATGCTTTTATGGCTCTCTTTGCTTGCTTTATTTCTGCAGCGTTATATTTCCCTATTAGAGGAGCAAAGCAATTTAAGGAGGAGGAGGAGGGGAAAAAAAAAAAGTTTTAGCTGCTTAAGACAATGTATATATCTTCTGGATGACTAATGTTTAACGTGTTTACAAGGCATTGTACATTAATTATATTATATAAAGAGTATTAATCTAGACATTTATTCTTGACTGAAATACATTGTTATATTTTATTGCCAAAAAGATACATGGTAACTGACCTTGTCTGGACTCTGACAAATAGTATCTGAGAAATTATTATTTGGACCTGTACATCCATCCTATATTGGAAAGGCTTATCTTAGAATACATTATTTTAAACTTATTTTCAATTTTAAATGTGAATTAATATACTGAGTATATTTTCATTTCATTGTCGGTATTCTAGATAAAAATAAAATATTCTTTCTTATCCTGAATACTGTTTTATAGCCATTCAGATTTAGTATTTTAATGGCCTGCTGACCTTCCTTGCTAAGAATTGGAGACTGAGAAATATTCTCAGACTATTTTTCATTAAGTGGCTGCAAATTTATTTAAATTGTTTGAAAATTATCTCTAATTACAGGTAATCATAAAGCAAATGACAATAAGGAAAAGGTAGCGTTTAGTTCAATTATCAATCTTTCTTTTTTAGTGGATTCTTATTAGATTATCAACTGTTCTTTCAGAAAAAGTACTGTGCAATAGGAGTGACTATTGATAAAATTATATGTTTGTTTACCTGTGTTTGTATTTCTCTTGTTCTTGTATACCTAGACCACTATACTGAGTGCAGTGTTTTCTAAAGGTAATGTAATGTAGGTTACTGGGAAATTAAAACATATGAAATATTTAACATGATTATTTACAGGAAATTAAAACATATGCAATATTTAATGTGATTATTTACAGAATGCAAGTGGGAAGATTGGGATATGTAATTGTGCTCTGCCATGGTGAAGAAAATTACTAGTATTTTGGTAGTTTCTACAGGGTTTTTTTTCAGCATTAATGTTTTGAGTTATTAAAGAAAATAAAAAGATTTGTCACCTGGAATTAATACCACCCTTCCTCTGATGGAAAAAAAAACAAAAACACAAAAACCACCAAAACACAACAAAAAACCCCCAATAAACAACTGCAGAACAGAACAAAAACCCCAATAAACAAAAAAACCCTACAAAACAACAACCCCCCGGATCTGTTCAAGTGTCCATGTTAACGTTTTGCTGCTACAGGAGATCACAGGTGGTAATTGATTGTACTGTATGGCCCAAAGAACTTCATGGCCCAAAGAACTTCATGCTAAGTATTTTATTGAATAAAGCTTTGTATTACAAAGGGACTAGTCGGGTTGTAATTATCAAGCTAAAATCAATACCACTTTCCCAGACTGGTACTTTATATGTAAGGGTATTCTTAAATACAACAGTATAATCAATAAACAACCGGACATTTTCCATTTTCAGTAATTAACTCTATCCAGTAGTTTTTCAAGGGACCTTCTGCTTTCTGTGCTATTAATAAGAGTTCTGCTTTTTCCCATCATGCTTACTAAATGTGGCCAAAAAAGCCTGGACAAAAGTATGTACGGATTTTGAATACATTTAGTCTTCTACCACTCCTCTTTTATTTCCTTTGGTGGCAAATACATCTGTCACTACTGAAGTGGAATCACTAGTTTTTCTTTTCAAAAAGATAAATATCCAAAGAATTTTTGTACTGGAACTAGAGAACCTTCTCCTGTACTTGGAGAGAAAGCCCTGTTTATTAATGATCCCACTGAAGATCAAGTTTATTAACCTTTGTGGCTGCTGGAAGCACACGCAAAATGTTTGTGTATGTGTTTCATAGATGCTAGGTAATATATATTCCTAAATTCCTAGACATTAATTTAGTTGGTGTTCTGGGAGTGCCTGTTCAAGAGGTTCAGGCATAGCTATTTCAGGATATATAAGTCAACAACACATACTATTGACTTTCCCTATGTCAACAAGATCTTACTTTTTCAGGAATTACAGAAGCGTTGCAGCTAGTGCTTCTAGTACAGTCTTAAAACCTTTTGTAAGGTAGATGCTTTTGGGTAGTTGAGGGAAGCAATCACTTCCCATCCAAATGTTCTCTTCAGTCTGTTCCACAAATCCAGCTTTCTCATCCTCTTCCCATACAATGTTTTCTCCAACTTCCCACTGTCATAATGGTCCTCCATTTGATTAGCTCATCTTTGTCAATGCCTTCTATGTATGAGGGAATGGGTGCTCCAGATGTGTCTCCCAGACGCTGACTAGTGAGCAATAATCACATCCCTTGGCCTTCTAGCTATGCTCTAATTAGTAGTCTTTACTCATTGCTTCCCCCTAAAAGGAATGAAAGGTACCAAAAAGGGCTGCAGCTGGATGGAAGGCTGAGACATTTTTCACTTCCAACTATCCTAACCAGGAATAAATGTAACAGGTTTAAACTATGTCCTAGTAGCTTCATATTCTCGATGAATAAGCATAAGATGTCTTTTCTGCATTGACAAAGGATGCGTCTGCTGTCGTTATTGGTACGATTGTTTAAAAACTTAGGTAAAAACAGGATTTCATTTAAGTTTCTAGGAAGATGATGGACAACTTATTTTGCAATATTTGTAAATATTCTGATATAAGACAACAAAGTGATTTCTTGCTTTGAATTTTGTCAGTGAGTGTTGCCGTTGTTCCGATTATTTTGTTTTAATCAGAATTTATTTTAGAGTGAACGAGTGTGAAATTACTGTTTTGAAAGATGAAAAGATCTATGGTACACTTACGTTCAACAGAAATGATATTTCTTCTATAATAAATTACAAATAATCTATATATTGTCTTTGAACCTGGAAGAAAATTGTTATTTCTCAGAATAAATTCACTTTACTTCCAGAATGGCAAAAAAAACCCCCCCAAAACCTAAAATAGAAAAGTAGTGTATTAACAAGTTTTAAAGACAAAGCTATTAGAACTCTGGGGGTTTTTAAGAGTTAGTGAAACTAATTCAAATTAAAATTCAGATTAAATTTCCATCCTTACAAATGTACATGTTTTTTGCAATAATCTACAGGAACCAAATGTGAATTTCAGGAAGTGCAATAACTATCTCTGTGACAAAACCCCATCCTTTATGTAAAGCCCCAACTACCAGTCTGGCAGAACTTTCCTGGCAGATACAGCTGCCAGTGCACAGTTTCTGTAAGCAATACATTATATAGAGTAAAACCATTATACAGATTTTGTGAGCAGCAATGATGCCGCTCTGCTGAGAGAAGATACAGAACTTTAAGTTGCAGAGCTTTTCTTTTCCAAATGCACTTTTCTAATTTGAAAATGATGTTCTGTTACTTGGCAGGGTGGTTGAAATTATACAGTTCATAAAGAAAAGATGTATTTTGAGACACTGTGAATGTATATACTCAATCTCTTCCTGAGATTTGAACTCAGAATGTGAAAAGTGACTATAATACTTTATAAAGAATATGGGGTTTGCTCTGATTGACTGCTAAATTAGCTTAGAAAGATGTTTTAGTTGATTTTGTTACTGAAATTTTATATATATATTTTGCAGACAATAAAAATGGTTACAAATTTACCTTAATCATTCAATTCATTTTCTCATCAGTCTTTTCTGATATATTTGTTCAGTCCCATTTAACCACAAACCAAATATATGGTACTTCTGAGAGATGGTAAAAAGAATTATTGATGCATTGTATACTGATAAAAGATATTATTCCTAATGAGTGGGTAGAGGAAAAGAAAGAAAACCCAATTACTCCACCAGTACTTCCAATTTATGATCTCTGACGAAATTCCTTTAAAAATGGTAAAGTATCCTCATCTGGATGCCAGGGAAGTGTATTCATAAATGTTTAAACATATACCAGTGACTATGTTTAAAGTAATAGAGTACTGAGTTGTAAACCTCAACAGTACTGTCAAACTAGCCTTTGATAAGAGTGTTCTGGAAATGATTTCTCTATGGATTAAGGTAGTTTGGTCGATGGCTTCAATATACAGATTAATGGTAGTATAACTGTTTTCAGTCTTTCCAAAAACACTTCATATATGGAATTATTTAAATTATAGTATTCATTAATAGCAATTATGGCTTATTTCTTTTTTATCTATCAGAGAAGAATCAAAAGCATGATTTTTCTTCAGTATTAGTGGGGAATCACTTGTTGTGTTTCAAAGGAACTGTTATACAGCTCTTTCCTTGAAAGGAGTACGTTGCAGAACATGCTTTTCTCAGAACTAAGAGGGGTTTTTTGTTCTTGTTGGTTTTGTTTGCTTGGATTTTGGTTTAGCTGCTTGACTTTGTGCTTTGGATGGTAGACACATGGAGTGTAGTTGTGACATAAGCACTTCTGTCATCGTTTCTGGCATTTCTGTAGGTAATGTGACATACTCCCATTTTATTTTCATTCACTTGATAATACACCCCTGAATTCAGTTTAGTAACCCCATCTCCCTCACGTGCACGTGTGTAATCTCACTGAAATTGTTCAGATTTTTATCCTGATGCTGGTATCCTGCTGTCTATATCTGACTGCTAGTCCCTCACATCCCAGATGACATTCAGTGCCAGTGCTGATTGTTCCTATCTGTGGCATGGTGTTAGACTGTTGCTGCAGTTTCTAACTTGGATGTGGCATTGTCCTTCAGTCTTCAGAGAAACCAGCTATAGAGGAACCTGCACATATGTAAGATTTTTTCATGGCCTTTGCACTGGATATGTGAGGACATGAGGGTACGAAAGTACAGTTGATGTTATGTGGGTCTGTGTCCATATAATACCTGATTGGTGGTGGCCTCTGTGTCCTCAGGGTGAGATGGCTCCAGAAAAAAGCCATTTAGATTGTGTGCAATGAAATCCTGAAGAAACTGTAACAGCCAGATGTTTCTCAGTGTTTCCTTTGCTTTTCAGAAAACACTGATTCAGTCAGCTGACATGAGTCGTGTTAAGGAGTGTATTTGAATTGTTTTAATGCTGAGTTAGTTGAATATATCTTAATTCAATTTACCTGTATCCCTTAATGAAGTTTTAAACATCCTTATGAGTTGTTCTGTTACCTGTACAACTGTCTTCTAAGGATGTGCTTAATTGAATTTATGTCAGATGGGACTTAAAACTTCCATGATATATGCAGAATAAGTGTAATAGGTTTTGCTTTGGAATATGATAACCAAGGGACGCTTTAATTCCTCAAGGTAACGCAGGTTATATAATATTTCTGTCTCAAACTGATGATAGAATCTTCAGTTCCTCTCTCTTCCCCCAACCAAGAAAAAGATGAGAAATGCATAAAATGAGTATTTTACAGTGGATACTCTATTTACATATATTTCTTGCATATAGGAGCATAAAGTTTTGAGATGTGTAGGCAGGCAGGATGGTTGCAGAAATAAATACAGTAAATGCCTTTTAATGGCTTAGCATAAATATGATGTACCTTACTCAACAGTGTGTTGTCCACATTTCTTTTGCATGAATGTTAAATTTGTGGTTACTCTGGCAATGAGAGAGAATTTTATTGCTGTTCTTTGGGATACAGAAATAAATTAATATTTGTACTCTACATTTCTAGGAAGAGTAAAATGAGAGGAATAACAGGAAGAATTTCTGTTGGTTTTAAAGCATTTTTAGCCTTGGTGGTTGTTACTAAAATCACAGAAGATTTTACTTAAAATTAAGCATTTTTTCTCTTCAGATTTAAGAAATCCTCATAGAGTTTGTCTATGACAAGTGGAATTCACAACAAATACTGACATTTGTATAGAGAAGGCAGATAGGAAGATTTTAAACAGGTCTCTTCTTATCTTTGGCATTATATATTAATAACATGCCCCATCCTTTTGGGCAGTGGGCTGGAGTTAACTTTCTTGATAGTAGCCCATATGGTGCTGTGGTTTTAATTTGTTATTAAAATGGTGTTGATAATCCACCTATATTTTGGCTGATGCTGAGAAGCCCTTGCCCAATGTCAAGGCTTTCTCTTACTCTGTAGGCTGAGGATGCAGCCGGGACAGCTGACCTGAATTGGCCAAAGGGACACTCCATCCCATAAAATGTTATGCTTGGCAAGAACCTCTCACAACCTAAAAAAAATTTAAAAAATAATAATAAAAAAAAGCCATGTGATTTTGTCAATGAGGATGGTGGTTGCTTAGAGACTGGGGGGGCATCAGTCTGTTTGTGGGAGGTGGTGAGTGGTTGTCTTTGCATCACTTATTTGTTCCCTTTTCCCATTTCCTTCGCTTATTAAATGGGCTTTTTCTTTACCTATGAGTTCTGTCACTTTTGCTTCATTCTCTTCCTCGTTCACGTGGCTGTGTGGGTGCTTAGCTACTGGCTGGGATCAACCCATCACAGAGGGTCACTCCATAACCTACAGTAAAAACAGCTAAAAAAGTACTCTTTGATTTTTATAAACTAAGTAAGGATCAGAGAGTTCGCATGTAATATATTTAGTCCACTGTCTAGTCCACTGGAATTTTCTCAGTGGAGATACACACAGGTCTTACAGCTGGCAGGATCTGGTTTTGCTCAAAATAGAAATATGTGTTTTTACACTTTTTTGATAGGTTACAAGATCTTGCTTTTGTTGTAGGAACTGAGATGTAAATAGCATAATTCCAGTTTACAAGGAGAGTGAAAAAACCCTAACCCTAGATGTTATGAACATTGAATATAATTAGTCTTATTGGTGTTGAAACAAATTCTATGTAAGTCTTTGTTTGTTTCTGATAAAGCATTAGCATTAAGAAACTTGCATTATTTCTATGATGAATAAGCTGGCTTTGGGTATTTTGCATTCTACTGTTGATCAGTGCTTTGCATTGTTTCCTTTTGTTAATAAGTAGGTGAATATCACCAAATCAAAAGCTTGTTGTACAGTTCATTGATCTTTGGGAAGCCTTTGATTCCTGACAAAGGAATCTTTCTATCTACAAGATGTTTGAAGGAAAAATTCAAGGGAATTTGAAATGTGTTTCTCATCATGCAGCTCTGACAAAGGTAGCATCCCATTAAGAATTAATTTTTTAACCAAAATGGTTACTGAATAAATAAACATGTTTTTTTTTTAATTTTCCATTTCTCACCAATTAGAAACCCCATAATTAATACACTGTAGTAGGTGACAGTGGAGTGAAAAAGGAACGGCTTTATCCTTTAGTCCTACTGTTATTCATCGTGCACATGTAGCAGTGGTTGATATAAAGAGTGAATAAACTGTTCAAGATGAAATAATAGTGCTGGTAAGGGCAGCCAGGCACACAGACATCTGCAGGACCTCTGAGCTGTAGTCCTTGCTCATAAAAAGTGTCAGAGACACACATGGTCTGAAAGCAGCGTGACCTTTGGTCTAAACTGTTATGGCAGTGATATGTTCTCCACAGGTTTTGCTTTTTATAGATTTTAAAGTTAACAAATGTTAACTTTAAATGAGCCGGAGGGATCCAAGTTGGCGGAAATGAGTTATTTGGCAATTTCATGCGTTATGACCCTTTAGACTTAGAGCCTGTCATTAGAAACACATCAAAATGTATTTATGGAGCTTAATTTAATTGAACTGTCTTGTGTTATTTTTCTGCTTTTTTTCTTTCTGAAATATTAAGTCTTGATAGTTTCTTTTGTATTAGTAAAGTGGCATACGTTAATGTTTGAACATTATCCTTGACAAACACACAATGACAGACTAAAATCTGCAATTGAAACTCTAGTTTTTAAACTTGATATTTTCCTGAATTAAATATAGATATTTAATAAATACGGATACCTGTTTACTAGATCAGTGGTTCTTAGCTGTTCTTGTTCCTTTCAGAAATGACTCAAGAGTTTCTGCTTAGCATGCGATTTTTCTCTTGCCTTTTCCTGGATGCCATGAAGTATCCTGTACACAAAGACTGAAAACTGCTATATCCTCTTTGGGATTTCAGGAGTTGAGCGATATTTTAAGAATGCTGAGGGGTAAGAGTTTGCAGTTGCTTGTGAGTTTGTATTTTTTTTTTTTCCTGCAGTATTTCAGTGTCTTGTATTTTGAGGCTTTCCTATGTTCTCTTGTTTTGTTTTCCTTAGTCTTCCTAATGGTGTGTTGTGCCCTCTTACCCAGCAGACTAGAGGAATGCTTACTGGAGATTAAACAAAAGATAGATAAATTTCAAAAGGGGATTTCATCAAGCAATCCAAGATGTGTATGATCCAAGTGTTGAATAATTTTTACTTATCTACATTTTGAAATGCATATTGATGTGACAAGATGACATTACAGCTGAACTCTTAAATAGTAGCATGGTTTGATTAAAGGTAAAAAAGGAAATAACTGGAAAATCAAAATAGTGTCAAATTTGTTGTAGCATTTACAAACACTCTTACCAATGTTACTTCAAGATTTCAAAAACTCAGATTATTGTATTTTACACTGGAGCAATTTTAAAAGAGAACATCATGGAAAAACTCCCGAATTCCTTTATTTTGTAGTCTGCCTAAAATCACAGCAGAGAATTTTCCTAGGGGAGAGCAGTAAATTCCACTCCCATGCTATTTTATGCTTCCTTTGATTTACTTTATGTATTCCTGTTTTATTTATTTGTGCTTATCTAAGAAGGACTGTGAGCTGACAACTGACTCAGCAGTAATGGGATTGCAATAATCAAGAGTAATTTAGCAAAATACATTTTTTGTTTTTCAACATAAACCAAGTTAATCTAAGGGAAAAAAGTATGAGTCATCAGCTTGGAGTTCACCCATTAGCAGCCTGTCATTCTCTTTTCTAAAAAATATTTTTCTGTGCTTCTTCAAAGGATTTTTTTAGATCTCTTCCTTTCTCTGTTGTACTGGTGGTCAAGGCAACAGCTAATTTTCATTCAGTTGACAGTGGCCCTAGCGCCTGCCATGAGTATGGAGTACTAGAAGTTAAATCAAGCTCTGTCCCCTGGGAGATAGTAATTCAACTTCTTGTGTTATGCTAAGGAAGGTGAGTGATGGGATATGTTATCAGAAGGACGTTATGAATTTGTGCGTAGAAATAAGACAGCGAGAGCTCATGGTGTCTCCTCCCCTTGCTCCCAGCCCAGGAAGGGTTGCTGTCCTAGCTGAAGACTGTGACATAATTTCCTTCAAGACTTAGTTCAGTGTTAAAAAGCAGAAGGCACACCTCAAGCTGGAAGAGACAAGGAACTTCTGTTTTTTCTTGCTGTCTTGATTGTTGCTTGCTTGTTTTGGGAATTCTTTGAGTTGTTGCTGATTTTTTTTCCTTTCTGTACTCATTTACTGATCCTGGTTAAATTGGCCTGAAGCTGCTAAAAGATCAGCTCAAATGGCATCCACTTGTTTACTATCTAACAACAGTTTTTTCTTTCCTGAGATTCCTTCTTAGAATCATAGAATGCCCCAGCTTGGAAGGGACCTCCAAAGGTCATTTAGTTCAACCCCCCTGAAGTCAGCAGGGACATCCTCATCTAGATCAGGTTACTCAGAGCCTCATGAAGCCTGACCTTAGATGTCTTCAGGGTTGGGGCCTCCACCACCTCCCTGGACAACCTGTTCCACTGTTCCACCACCCTCATAGTAAAGAACTTCTTCCTAATGTCCAATTGAAATCTACCCTTCTCTAGTTCAAAACCATTGCCCCTTGTCCTGTTGCTACATGCCCTTGTAAACGGTCCTGCTCCAGCTTTCTTATAGGTCCCCTTCAAGTACAGGAAAGCTGCTATAAGGTCTCCATGGAGTCTCCTCCAGGCTGCACAACACCAACTCCCTCAGCCTGTCCTTGTAGGAGAGTGCTCCAGCCCTCTGGTCATTTTTTTGTGGCCCTCCTCTGGTCTCACTCCATCAGATCCATGTGCTTCTTGTGCTGAGGGCTCCAGAGCTGGACCCAGTATTTCAGGTGAGGTCTCACTAGAGCAGAGTGGCAGAATCACCTCTCTCGAGCTGCTGGCTATGCTTCATTTGATGCAGCTTTGATGTACTCTTGCTCTTTCAAGCTCCTTCTCTAATGGGCTCTTGTTCTCTCGCTGTGTTGATTGCAGAGCAGAGGAGGAGGAGAGATGAGCCAGGACTTAAGGCTTGTAATTAGTAGAAAGCACTGGGACTTGGAAGGGGGATGGCATACAGCAAATGCACAATGAGAATCCAGCAGCTGGAGAAAGCAGAGGGGCACACGTACATGTATACGTTCTACTATTTTAAACTAGCAGTCTCCAAAACCAGATGATGGCTAGAATGCTTGGTGCCAGACTAGTTTCTTCAAACTTCAGGGTAGTCCTAGGCAACTTTCTTGACTGTCACGCCTCTGAAGCTCACAGCATCCAGTCTGTCAAAAAACAAGTGCTACACGCCCTGAGGCAGCAGCTAGGGAACAGTATTTGGAAGGTAAAATAAATACCAGTGATGTCCTTGCTGAACTTGAGAACACTCATTAAGCATCTGCTTTAATTTCTCTTTTACTTTGCTGGCATATGAACAAGGTTGCAAACTGTCTTACAGAGTTGGTGTTAACGTGTAATATTAAAATGCGAACAACAAAGTCAACCATGCATATGGTGGAGGTTCTTTGTGCTCAAAACATTGGTTAGTCTTGATAAGAACCTTTCCAATGGGGAGTCCACCCTCGTTTCCCAGTGCTGTAGTGCATAGCCAGTGTAAATCCCGTGAAATATCTCTGAAGGCAATGAATATTATCTTGCTTTTCATCTTGGATATAGGGTATTTCAGAAAAGAACTACTGAATGCTTGATACATGAAGAGATTTCCTTTCAAAACTGACTCAATCATACCTTGATTTTTCAGTCTTGTAGCTTCTATAGAATCTGTGCTTTATGGATTATGTTTGAGATGGAGTGCTATTCCAGTAATGAGGTTAATCTTGCCATTACAATTAACAGTGAAGCATGATGTTTACTTTGGTTCTATCCTGAAATGTAGGAGTGCATCTATGCTGAAAGGGATATATTATAAATAGTAATTCTGCAGTTAATTCTGAATCATCATACTCAGTTGGGGTTTGGTTTGGTTTTTTTTTGTTTTGATTTCTCTAGTAATATTTACAAGTAGGGGTTTTGCTTAAGTTTTTTCTTCCCCATGTTCTACCTACTTTGTGCCAGACTTGGTTTGTCCCAAATCACCTACACAACACAGTAAATGCAATTACAAGAGTCAAAACCCCCTCACATCATGTCCTTATTTCAAACTTCAGCCAAGCAAAAAAAAAAGAATTGTGTTCCAGGTTTTAGAAGCAATACTCAGAAACTATTTCACATACTTTGACCAGAAAAAAATGTACAGAAAATTATAATTTCAAGCATCTACAGTAAGCACGGGAGATTTAGAGCCCAGTACTATTGTAACACAACCCTTCTTCTCTAGAAATGTGTTGTTGATGCAGTGAGGATATGAGCCAGTCTGTGTCACCTTCCTGCAGGGCTGTGGTGCCTGGACCATTCTCAGTTGATAGTATAGCCAGAAAGGACAGCTGGCCCTCTGGTTAAGCTCCCAGACATAAGTCTGTCTGGATTCTACTGTAACAGTCAAGTCTTGGGTTTTACCTGAAAGCCTGAATTTACAGAAGTCATGTAAGCTGTTTACATGTTGAGATCATCTTTATATTAATGGTTTGGTCATCTCTAAAGCATATAGGGGCAGTGGAATGAAGGGAGGAACCACTGCTTTAAAGTTCTTGAGGTAAACTTGGGAAGTTTTGGACATGTAAAGATTAAATTGATGTAAAGAACTGTAAACTCATCAAGTATGTTTTGGGCTATATACAGAATAGCCTAAAAATCTCAGGTATTCTTTGCTTTGACTTTGATGAAGACTTTGCATTGTCTTCACTCGAAACCTGTAGTGCAGAGTTTCAAGGACATCTGTCAGGGATCCTGTAGAGCTGTCTCCTCCCATTTATCAGTTTAAATGATGCTAGAAAAAGTACTCCTGCTCATAGTTCAGGCATTACTTCAATGTTTTAGAAGTAGTTCTAGTGTTTCAAAGAAAAAGTTGCTTCAGGACCCTTCACAATACATCCGAACAGGAAATGGGCAGTGAGGAGAGGAAGCTGGAAGTGCTCTTATGACAAGTGCTAATATGACTTCAGGGCTTGTGCTGATCTTGAAGGTTTAAGGTCACCTTTCATCACGACAGAGCTTTAGAATAAATCACAGCTGTGTGTTGTGAACTCACTTTGGGGAAAAGAAGTACGTAAAAAAAATCAAAACTTGCAAATCATTTCAGTTAAGGAATAAACATCATTATAAATGCAATGCAGGAAAAGCTAAGTTCTTAAGGATAATCTCAATGTCATTTGTTTCGTTGGCCCCACATGAAGGGCATGGATTCAAACTAGCATTCTACATACTCAGTTGTGCTGCATCGGTTCTCTGGTTCCATTTGAAAATGATGTTTTTGTAGAAAAAGATTTTGGCAGTTGTCCATGCTCGGTTCAGCTTCATGGCACATGCAGAATTGATTCAGAATTGCTGTGTGTGACCAGGCCATTAACACACTACAACTGCCATTGGCTTGATAAGTTTGAGATAGATCAAAAATCATGACACGAGTGTTGCATAAATGCTCTCATGCAAATCCTGCATGGAAATGTAGGTAAACATCACATGTGTGCATCCTAAGGATGAATGATAGTGCAATATGTATGAGCTAGTGAAGAATAAGATCTGTTCAGATTGTACTACTGGATATGTGATTAGAATTAGTTTGGGAGATTCCCATTATACTACAAAAAGCCCCAATTTTAATTGATTCTTATTGAGCAATGTATATTTTTTTGTTAATTGTTTATATTAAATGCATAGCAAGGTTAATCATCTGCTCAGTTGATTTCTTAATATCCTGAGGGATTTTTGCTCTTGTTCTTTAAATATTTGTTTAAGCTGTAGTGCTAGAAATAAGAAACAAAAGGCATTTTATCTTGAACAGGAACAGTGCAGTGATTTGAATTTTGCAGGTTTCTTGATCTTTCTCAGCAGCTGCTACTTTCATTAACACATTTCTTTATTTTAGAGAAACTGCTGCCAAATATGACTAAATTCCAGTTAGTGGTTAACTCCGGGGTAGTGGAGTTAACAATGAAAAAGGCAAACCAAAAAATGCATAAAGTTAAATCAAGATTAGTTTTTTCCATATCCATTGACCTTCTTGAAGGTTTTTATACTCTGTTCTGCTGCCTGATTACTTAGGGATTCACTGAGCAGTTTCCTTGAAGGCTATTCTTTCTGCTAGCCATTGGCATGAAAGTGCATCTGTCTGACTGAGACCTCTTTGATCTTCAGAGAGCTTTGTAAAGATAGATTAAAAAGAAAGCTATCAGGCATTTTTTTTTCCCCAATGAAAATACTGCTGATGATTTCAAGTCAGATATTATTTTGGGTGAGGTTTTCTGGTTTTAGGGAATTGAGATTTGGAGTTGTGATTCCACCGGGGTGGGTGTTTTGTTGTTGTTCTTTTTTTTTTTTCTTTTTCTTTTTTTTTTTTTTTTTTTTTTTT
>JANHGN010011592.1:125488-287581 GCA_024605025.1 Megaceryle maxima | reverse complement strand
GGGGTGGGTTTTTTGTTGTTTTTCTTTTTTTTTTTTCTTGTTCTTTTTTTTTTTTTGTTTTTTTTTTGTTGTTGTTGTTGTCATTTGGTTGGGGTTTTTTTTTAACAAACAAACACACACAACCACCCCCCACGCCAACAAACAAACAAAACACCACCAAAAAAACCAAAACCAAAAAACAAACCCAGAAAATAGATGAATGTGTATGGTCCCCTTTGGGGGAAGGGGGTGGGGAACCCAACAGAAAAACAAACCAGCCCTCTGTGGAACATTTTGTGTTAGTTAAAATCCAGAGGGACAATGACTCTAGCACCCTGTGGACAAAATTATTTTTAAAAAGACAAGGAGTTTGTTTACAATAAAGTAGTTAAAACAGAATATGTCTCAAAGTAATCTGATTTTAACTTTATATGGAAGTGCTGAGGTTCAGATAAATAAAAATTTGCTTTTGCAAATTAAAACCAGACTGCTATGCTTACAGACCATATTATAATCCAGAAATCTGAAATGAATTTGCAGCTGTGCATCTCTGGTACCTTTAAGCTGAAAATGTGTGTTTAAATCTGTGATTTGTAGTTACATTTAAAATAATTGGTGTTCTTGCTTGAGACCCTTGAAATCAGTCACCTTGCATTCAGGAGTTGTGAATATCTGCTTCAGGGGTGGGAGAGTAAGAAATTTTAAAGTAACCTAACCACTTGTATAGTGTTCAGCAGGGATAAGCAGCAGAAATACATAATGATTTCAGATCGGATTTGCTTAACAGTCATAATTTGCAAATAGGCATTTTGCAGTAAAACAAAAATAATCCTGAAATTTGATTACAGCCCATGCACTCTGGATGTATTTACCCATTGTTGCAATAGTGCCACTACCAGTCAGATCAGCTGTGCATTTCATTTGAGTGTTGGTCCCTTGAGGTGTGCTTTTCTGAGGCACTTGACCTGTGTAACCTGAAATGTCTATTTTTTTTTTATTTTCAGATTCCATAGGTGCCTTTTCAGACTTTTTTTTTCTTTTTTCTTGCTTTTTACTTTAACTACTGAAGAGATCACAATAGCTGTTGCTGCTCTGTCTCAGAAACAGAACTGAAACTAACTTCTTGAGAGTAAAGAGAGGCATAAGAACTTTAAGGTTTACCAAAATGGACAGGTTAAGACATTATATAACATCAGTTTGGGTACTTACAGACCATACCCTTTGATCCAGTTCTTTTCTGAGTCCTAATGCTTCCTTATCTTCCAAGAGAATAGTCATCTAGCTATAGGCTGGTTTGGTTGGTGGCAAAACAGCCTCATGCTCTAAAGGCTATCTTTTTGTTTGACCCACTGTCGTGATCACTGTGGATTGACCAGTCTTCTCTGCATGGTGGTGTGTGTACTAAATGTGGATGTAATTTCACATGAACAGTCTTAGTAGAGCTATAGGAGATAAATATCACTCAAAGTTAACTGGGTTTCATCTTCCTGCTTTTACACATCTATGGAGTTTTAAAATATTCTCCATTTGTTTGACAAAATCATTCATCAACTCACTAATCAGTCCCTCTAAATCATAAACATCTCAAATAAAACACTGGTTTTGGTATTAACTTTGGGTGTGCACTGTTGCTAACATTTCCCATTTGGAGGAACAGCTACTGCGATTTTGAAAAGGAAATATTCTTACAACAATAGCTGAAATTTGCTTTCATTTCTCTGATTTTGTTACAGTACAACTGCAAGTTAGGGAAATGTGCTGATTGTTACTCACTAAAATGAGTTTTTATTGCTTCTAGTATATTACAGATTTTATTGTCCTTAGTGTTTCTAATTAGTTAAAACAACTATTTTGATTTTTATGTAGAAGTGCTTATTAATTATTTTATCATGAGAAAAATGAGTGGGGTCCAAGTGCCCTATTAATTCAGTTCAGCCTGAAAAAAATTTCTTATAATTACTTTGGCAAGAGGAATGAGTGAAATTAGCTACTAATGAGAAGATAAGTATAGTAATCTTTTCATGATATAAAGCTGTGATTGTCAGTAGGTAGTAATAGGAATTGAGAGTATATTTCATGGGACTTTACTTCTTTGTGTGAAATCATTAACATCATCTGATATCGTAAATTGGGTTATTTTACACCTGTATTTCTATCACTGATTGTAACCCTTCAGCCACAGATACTGATAAGGTTTTGCTAATTAGAGAGTCATTAATGAAGTAAAGAATATGAGCAATCAATTATGGCTTGTTTTAGTAATCCAAACAAAAACTTAATTGCATAAATTTGTCTCCTACTTTCAAGTTTTGACAGTATATTTGTGAAACATGGCAAGAATGTCAACACTTTAGAAGTAGCAGGTGTGACCTATGCAAGTTTTTCTCATGTTCAGTTGCAAATTGCTTGACTTGTGATATGCAATGATAGATTAATGGCTTGTTAAAATACACTTTTTTCTGTAAACAAGTACTTCACATCTTCTGTTCTGGTTCATTCTATTTGCATCATTTATATGGTGAGGTTTATGAAAGATAACATGCATCTTTTTTAAATTTTATTTTTATTATATGGATTTTCAGGTTAAAACAGCACTATGTAAACAAAGTTTACATTTTACAATAGTACATTTTCCTTCCTCACCCCCCATTTTCCTTCCCCACCCCCCTTTGAGTGTACTGTTCTTACATGTAAGAATTGTACATCTTGTGTTTTCTGGCTCATTTTCAGTCTAGGTCTCTATGGCAAAATAAGGTTTCATGCTGATTGCCTCTTATTTACATTTGTTTAAATCTCCTTATGTTTAAAAATAATAATAATAAAAGTTACCGTCCCAAGAAATGGAATTGCTATCAGTTCTTTTTAGCTCTATTAGCTGTGCAGTGGTAGCTTGGCTCAAATGTACAAATAATGCTCCATTATTTCTCCCAGGTAGTACTGTAGTGGTGTTTCTTCATGATGTACTTCACTTCCACTAAAGCCACTGTTAACTAGTGAAGCATATAACTGCTGATATTAATGCAAAGTGGGAGAAAGATTGTCCGTGAATAGGACCATGTTCAGAATACAGTAAAGCTTTCTGGATGAGGAGCATTTAGGAAAGAGCTTTTAAGATGCTGCTTGTTGTAGGGTGGCTAGCAAAGCAGCTTTTGGTACCAGCTGCAGGAGCTGTTTGAAGGAGGAAGTATAATAGGGATTTGTAGCTAGGGTAGGTTACACAGTACAGTATTTCTGTCCATACACTACTGGTGTGCTGTCTAGCAATCAGATTCAGCCCAAATGCCAGCCCCCTCAAATTAAAATAACCTTTCTTATGAATAAACGTGCTAGGAGAGAAGGCTGCTGTGAAGATATTGCTTCATATTCAGTTGGATACGTTTGTAATTGTACTTTTTCAATTTATCTTGGAGGTAAAAATGAATAACTTTCATATCACAGTACAAATAAGGATGGCTATGATCTGAGTACACTCAGGAATGCTAAAAAGTGCTTGTAACTTTTTCCTATGCTCAGAACTTTGTGGATATCTAGGCATGCAGTCTCAAATATGTATTAATAACTTTTCTAGTAAGCTTTTTTTCTCCCATAATTTTGGTGCTTAGAAGGCTTGCACTAAGGGTCTATGTAGATAAATATAAAAATTGTTTTGAGGTTATGGTGCACTGGTATTACTACTAACATCTGGAAGGGATTTATACAGCATGAAAGCACTGTACTGTAGTGGAATTATTAACCTTACTTTTGTGGCTAACTGATTAAGGCACAAGGGAGGAAGATGTTCTTATCATTGCACAGTCATTTTTCAGAGCAGGATTTCACACTAAATAGCTCAGGTAAGGACGAGACAGCTTGTTCTGAAGTGAATGCCCAGAGCTGTCATAGGATGTCGGTAGTGTCCTTGAGAAAATGTCTTAGGCACCAGTCCTTCACTGTAAGAAATCTCTTTCCAAATATTACTGTACATTTTATGTCTGCTAGGTATCGACACTAGAACCTCTGACAGAAATTGCTTGGTTTGGGGGTTATTTTGGTTAAAGAACTACTAGATCTGCTTTCTGTTCAAAACATTTTGCACTTCTACCTTGTCATAGAATCATAGACTGGTTTGGGTTGGAAGGGACCTTTAAAAGTCAGCTAGTGCAACCCCCCTGCAGAGGGTCATCTTCAACTAGATCAGGTTGCTTAGAGCCCCCTCCAACCTGAGCTGGAATGGTTCCAGGGATGGGGCATTGACCACCTCTCTGGGCAACCTGGGCCAGAGTCTCACCACCCTCATTGTAAAAAATCTCTTCCTTATATCTAGCCTGAATCTCCCTCTTGGAGTTTAAGGCTATCACCCATTGTCCTATCACAACAGACCCTGCTGAAAAAGCTGTCCCCATATTTCTTATAGGTCCCAAGAAAGTCCTTGTCCTGACTTTGAAGAAACAAATCCTGAAAATTAGTATTTACATATCTAATAGCATCTGACTAAGCATTCCATAGCTTGAGGATTTTGATAATTAAACAACAGCTTTTTGTTGAAATCAAAGGTAGGGAAAATTCTAGAAAAACAGCCTCTTTTTTCATAAAGCCATATCAATTTTTTGCCTGGTAAATATAAGCTGATGAAGATTAAGAAGGGGTATTTAGCCATAGATACTTTAAGTTAGACACTGATCTGTCTTTTAGCCAAAGATGCACAACAGAAGCTTTTGCAAAAGTAAACAAAGCATTTCATGTGACTTTTACATGAATATGCTAAGCAGGAAGCTTGAAAAACATTCTTCCATTAAAACCAATGGTATCCATTGGGTATGAAGCAACAAAAGGTTAATATACTTAATTGCTGGATAGTTTCTTGTAAGTGCTGTTGTTATTTTTTTATTATTATTTGTATTGAAGGAATAATGAGGAATGATATATAATATATTTCCTTCTTGTTTGTATTTTTTCTTGTAATATTTGGGTTTAGGCTCCAATTAGCTGTGAAATCTGCCTACAGTGAAATTACCACAAGCATAGTGTGGGCTTGTCAGTAGCTGCTTAATTCTGTAGCTACTAGGCTGCCTTAGCTAGGCTTAGTAACTGAGATACTAAATGTCTCTTAAAGTGACTAGGAATAATTTAGGTTAATATTCCTCCTCATCAAATGGCAATTAGAAGAAAGAATAATTATTCTGTTTACTTCCCCCCATTCTCCTCATCTTTCAGAGGACAGCTGTCTTGCTGAGGTGTTTAAAGATGTTTGCTACTTCCTTCCATTATCACATCTCAGTGTGAAAATAAGTATTGTACTACTGTTTTTTATGTATGTGTTTGTTTGCTTAGTTGTATATAAGGAAACTATTTTGGTTGTCCCATTTTCTTTGCCATTCGGGAATGACCTTTTCTAAGTCCTTGTTTGTTAACTTATAAACACCAACAAAATTCACAAGTACTTATTCCTAGAGAAAATAAAGGTTTCCCTGACACTAAGAGTTCCTATTATATTTGTCAAGCTCTGTACCCTACTTACAGGCTGACATCCCTTTCTCCCAGAAAGTAAAACTTGGAAGAGCTGCTGCTCTTCAAAACCCATCTTATAAAAAACCTGGTGGGACAAGAAGCAGCCAGACCTAAACTTCTATCTGCTACCCATTCAAGAAATATCATACTGTTCTCTGCACATTGAACCAACAGGAAGTATTATTTTCAGCAAGGCAGTGCAGTTATATCTTCCAATAATCCTTTGTTGAAACCACAGAGCTGATTGATGAATAAATACAGCAAGGTGAGGATCAGACATCCTGTATGCTTAGTTTACCAAATACAAAGGGAAGGTAAGCTAAGGATATACCTACTACAAATAGGATCTGACCAGCATCACAGCCTTTAAAAACTTTTTGTGTCCCATTTTAAAGCAGCTGAGTTAAAACAGCACTAGTTCAGCCATAAATAGATATAGCAGCCCAGTATTTTGTGTAAGATACCCACTAGCCTGTTTCATCAAGTTCTTTCCCAGACTTTCCAAATCACCAGCAGTTTAGTGCTGCTGTGCATGTGCTGTTATTGGTACCTAAGCTTGCAAGTTAAAAGCTGCTGTCACATTCAGCGCTGCAGTGCAAATATGTCCTGTATTGCCAATGCCCTTTGGCATTTCAATTACAGCTCGTAAATCAACTCATACATTGCAAAACTGAGAGACAGAGTATGCAGAAGTCCCTCCAGTAAGGCTGGCAGCTCAGCCTCCTTCCCAGATCTGTTCTGCCACAACACTGAGTGCTGTGCTTCGCCCACCTTCAGACTGGCTGACCAAGATCAAGTTGCTTGCTTTGTCCCATATCCTTTCTGAAATTTCCAGATCCCACCAGTCTTTTAATATGATTATGGTGCTGATTTATCAAGCAGTGTTTCAGGATTATACCTGCTGAATGTAAGGGAATAAAGTCACTGACTCTAGAAAATACTCTGTTCTTTTTCATTGCTGTCTCCTCTGTATATCTTATGTACCCTCAACCTCCCCACTTAATAAAAGTTTAAACAATCTTTAGTGTATGAACCTCATCTCTCCACCTCTGAATGAGTACTAAAGCATTTTTCTTTATTCACATATCACAGATTTTTTTTTTTTTTTTTCCCCCTTAAATTCCTGCTTCACTTCTCAATCCTGTGGAGAGAGCTATATAAGGAAAGCAACTCAGAGAAGAATAGCATTTTCCCTCTGAAAAGCTTTTTGTGCTTAATACCTACTGAGGAGATGAAATACTTTTTAAGAATTTTTTTTTTCCGAGCATAAACTGGAGTAAAAGTAAAACATATTTCTACTTTTAGTTAGATGCTGTAACTTAATACCGACAGTTTGTCTAGTACTTAATATTCTCTGAACATTATGTAGCCCTAGAGTGTTACTGAAAACATTTTCTTGAGGGGAAAAAAAATAACATTATCCTTTTTTATTATTATTTTTATATGCAGAAATGGGAGAACAAAGAAAACAATGTATTTATGTTCAAGGTCAGTGGAACAGTCACCATTAGTTGGTGGTGATTATATAGAAATAGAAAAAAACTTGGGTTTATCCCTGCTTTACATTGTATTGATGATTAATGAAATACAAAGTAAAAGAATGTATATGTATGCTTATCAAATTATGAGGTAGCTATTTTAAGTTATTTCCAAAATAACAAGAGTGAAGGTTACACTGGAACTTTAGCAAAATCAGCTAAAATCAGTGACCATAATTGTATGAACCAGAAGCTTCATTTGGTAATAGAAATCATCATGAAAAGTGTTCTTCATGTTTTCAAATCCTACCCACACTAAATGCGTATAAGTGACTGTCAGGTCTCTCCTGCTTTCTGCAGAAGTGTGGAACCCTCAGCACTTGATCTGCTTTGTTTATAGTTGAGTTTACATTTCAAAGCTGTGAAATCGAAGGGAAACATTTTACTGAATTTAGCAACAGAGTTGTGTATTCTGCTATAGTTGTCGTAAATCCCTCTGAGTGACTTTTATGCTCTACAGACTTTCAGTGCTTCCCTATGATGTCTGCCTTTGCTTAAAGGGAGATGTCAGCGAGGATTCTCTGCTTTGTAGCCTCAGGACTTAATTTGTTCATCATCTTCTCTCTCTCTATCCTGGTCCCATGAAGACTCCTTAAACTCATCTGTTAATTTAATGGATGCATAAAGCTCTTCAGGAAGGTGTACAGTTAGAAGGATGTATCAGTGGAAAGTCTTTTATTCATTTAAAAATGGTAATTTAAAATTTTTACATAGAAATGCAGAGCATGGGACTTGAGAAATTTGAAAGTATGCGTGCATGAATTATGACAGTGCTTACTATAAGCAATTTTATGCCTTCTACTTTTATTTATGAACAGATTATTTATGCTAATTCCATATACGAAGTGTTCAGCAATAAGCAGTCAATATACAGGATTTTCTTTAAATAGTCTGGTGTTAGATTAAGGAACTGGTAGAGACATTAGGACAAGAACATCAGATGTTCTGTTATCAAACCCCAGGGCTCTGGAATTCTTTAGAATTTCAGGAATAAAAAGGGTTGATTTTTTTACCTATTCATTGAGAAACTGACCACCTTGTACCACTTGTTAATGCGATATGAATAAAATGATACAAACACATTAATGCATTAGAAGGCTTTCTGTTGTCTGCCAGTGAGCTTGGACACTTTCAGGTTTACTTGGACAATATTTTCAATTCACCCAGATATTTTAAGCATTGTTTTTAGTCAGTGAAATGAAAAATATCACTCATCTAATTCAGTAGCCAGTAATTTTGTAAAAAAATTAACAACTCTCTGAAGTTTGACCAAAGTGTTGCTATAATTCTTCCACACAAATAAAAAAAAAATACTGAAGTCATTTTAGTAGGTAAAATATAGAAGATAAATTCTAACTAATAAATGGAGACTGACTTGTTCAGGAAATCAAAAATTGTCTTGTCAGCGTTCTGCTGGGAGCTCACAACTAGGCACTCACAATGTGTTTCCCAAAGAATGCTCTATTTTCATGATCAAGGAAGAAACCAGCAAAGAATAAGATTGAAACAATAATTTAGACTTTGAGATCAGGATATAAAATGAATGGCCTTTCCTAGCTCACACATTTCCTGGTTTGCATGTCTTAAAGTTTAACAGTCATGTTTTATTACTTATTGTGAATGTATTTGATTCAGTGTATCTGAAAATCTGAGAAATTCTTTATAGCAAACACATTCAATATTGAAGGTGCCTACTTTGTGGATAAAAACATAGAGTTCAATAAATATATGGCAATTGGGAATACACAGAAGACATTCTCTATTAGACAAGCAGAGAAATACTTCTGTATTTTTTAAACAGTAATATTACACCCATGTACTTATAAAGTGTAACTAATTTTCTTCAAATATGATCAGAACATATATTAATGTCAGAGCATGTATAGTTCAACTTTTTTGTCTTCATTGTTTATTTTGTTGTTTGAAACAGTGAATAAAGAAGATGAATGGAACAAAAAATGAGTAATTTACTATGGACTAAGTGTCCCGTTCAAACAATCTTTGAATATTTTAAAGTGTTTCTACGGTAAATTATTCATTAGTACTCAAGCTATTAAACATCAGAGCTACTTACTCTAAACTATATCTTAAGGCAAAAAACCAAATACAGGAGTTCCTTTTCAATTGAGATATCAGTTCTGTTATTTTTAATTACGGTATTAGAGAAGCAAAGTAAGACTCTAAGTGATGGCAGCAGGAAAAAAAATACAGCAGCAGATTTTAATCTGTTGTAATTCAGTATATATAAACAAAACTGACATTTAAACACCAAAGAAAACATCTGGGTACTTGGTTTTAAAAGTGTTTATCTTTCTCTTGATTTTTTTTTTCCTCATAGTGATATAGTGTGTGTATCACCATCTATACCGTGACAGAATTTATAAAAGTAATGTAGTTTGGTAATCATTGCTAATCTAGAGTGAGCTTCTGGAGCAGCAGGAGAGAGTGCTTTACAAGTGGCTGTACAATACCGGTTATGATACAGCAGGAACTTGCAATTTCTATCCCCTTCTAAGAGATGACATTTAATTATGATAATAACTTTACTGATAGCTGATACACAGTATGGTGTGCATTAAAATTATACTGTCTGTGAGAAATTACATCCAAATGTTGTTTGAAAATACATGGAAAAAATATCTTCCTCCAGGCAAAAGTTGTTAGAAATTTCTTTTGACTAAAGGGGTAATACAGCAGTTTTATTCCTTCTATCTTTCCGCAAAGGTGGTAAAAGATAATTTGACAAACACTGTCAAATGTGGTAACCTCATCTAATTCCTTCACTGCACATCTTAATCCCTGATGCACTCTCCTCAAATAGATGGGCTGTGAGCATGGGGAGTTTCAGATGTGACGCCTTTGCAGCAGTTTCCCACTGACAGATGCAGTGACCTTATCATCCAGACAGCTCTATCCAGTGTGACAGGCTAGCCATCTGGCTTGTATTGATCATAATTGATTTAAAGAAAGTGATCCTCCAAAGCTTTGGTGCTGTTAAACCCCACAGCTAAATAGATGCTTTATTTGGAGACTTTAACCTTTAGGGTGGTTTTTTTTCTCATTTCAATCTGCTTTGTAAAACATAATCTGAAAATGTGTCTTCTGGTGGTAAAATGCTATTGTCTTTCCAAAACATAGCATTCAATCTCTGAGGCAACTCAAATTCCAGAAAGATATGAACAGAACTGGAGTTCACAACGGTTGAGATAGCAAATAACTGTTCACTGGTCCTGAAGAGCGACAGGATCATTTCAACAGTTTTCCAAACAAAAGATAAATATTTTATCCAGTTCCCCAACTGTCACTGTTTTACTGTAAATATTACACATATGTAAATACTTCTAACAACAATCTAACAACATCTTGTGATATTTCAGTGGCTGTAACTAACAGGCACAAATATGCTGTATATTCCTGTATCTTTTTCTTTCTTTCTTTTTCAAACCAGAAATAAATAAATGGTTGGGGTTTTTTTTTTTAGTTGGAATATTCTTTACATTTACAATATATTTGACATTAAAACTTGATAATTTCTTTAATCTTTTACATTTGTAATTTAAATAAGTTACTCAACAGTTCACTATAAAGGTATTGTTCTTAAAGTATAAATCCTACACTAGAAACTCTTCAGCATATGCAGTTTAGTAGAGGGTCCTGGAGAGACCGTGGAATGCTGAATATATAAATTCTCTGTCTTGTGAAATATGCCTAAGCAGTAAATAAGAATCACTTCACTGAGAATTAAAAATCTGCTGTCTCCAGGCACTGCTACTCTTGTACGGCGATGCTATCCCAGAGGTTTGCCAAAGGAACTGAAGAATGTGGTATCTTGCTGAAGTAGTCAAGCAGGCTGCATAGTTTAGGAGCTATGTTTTCATTCCTAAGGATGATTTCTTCAAGTTCACCAGGAGGCCAGTTTTAAGGAAACTTGTATTTTTTACTCTTTCTACCTCTTTTGAGGATGAAGCAGTTTAACATCTAGTCTTGTCACTTCAGCACTTTCCAGGGAAGATTTTCAGAATCATGTAGGGAAGTCCCAACTGTCCTTATCTTCTGATAATCTATGAGACCTGAGGAAAGACTTGAGGTAGGTCACACTATGACCTGATAGAACTATTGAAAGAGAGGATTTTTGTCTCAAACATTTTAAAGCAGAGTAGCTTGATACAATGCACCATTTCTCTAAATAGCATTTTATGTGTGGAAAGGAGGCAGCACATAGAATATTACATAATGTAAGTATGTATGCGATTAATTAGGTATTTTCAGAGAGTCATTAGTTGACTACGTAGAGGGAGCGGTTCAGGATGGATGAGGAATGGATGGCTCCAGGATAATGCAAATGGAAATCAAATAAACATTGATGGTCCCCTCAATTCTAGAAAAAATCTAGAATCATAGGATTCACTCATAAAACTGAGAGTTCACATGATCCTTTGCAGGTCAAGTCTGATTTTGAAGGGAGGGAGTTTGGGAACTACCACAATTAAGTATCCCAGATGCCTCACTTCAAGTAAAGCTGTTACAGAGTTTCTTTGAACACTTGACTATCCGGGTTGAATGACTAGGGCATGTATTGAGAATTTTAAGTGAAAGTAATTAAGCAAGCATTAATTGTACATTATTATGCTGTGGATGAATCTGGATGAAGGTGACAATTACAAAGCACCCTCTATTCTGAAGGTGACGTATCTCAGTAGAGCAGTGCTTGCAGACAACCCTGAGAGACTTGTGTCCTGAGCTTCAGATAAACCCTGAGGTGTTAAACACACCAAATGTTAATTCCCTAGGATAGAAACCTCTTACATAGATCTCCCCATCCCCTGGATTGTTTAATGGGTACCAATTTCTAGGGCTTAATTTTTCAGTCTCATCTAAAAAACGACTATGAAGTCCTTTTATTGGTGCTTAATGTGTTCCTTAGGAAAGAGTTACCTGGGAGATCTTTGGAAAGATGGTTTATCATAACCAGTATGAAAATGGAGTGGATTAGTCCTAAAGGATGTCATTTTGAGAGCTGTCTTGTGGCTTGTCAGAAGTGTAGGCAAGAAATTGCTTGTGCAAAACAAAAGTTTTCTGCTAGAGTGAGATGTGTAATAGGAGTTAGGTGATCTCAGTGGAGTTTCAGAGTGGGTCTGAGGAGTCAGTTGGGATATGAAGATGCTGTCGAAAAGGAAACATGGGAAATGAAGAGTTACGTTATGAAAACAGGGAGAACTGCTGCAGATATTTATTAGTGTTCAGGAAAGTATTGAAGCTGACTGCTGCCTCTTGCACAGGCAAGTGGTCAGGTATCACATACTTGAAAATATTTTACCTTCCCTGAGCAGTCAGTTGCTAAATGTCAGTTACCTATTTTGCTTGGACCAAAAGTCACCCCAGTCATAAATAACCCTGTTGTACTACATTATAGTTTTGCCAAAACATTTTTTTTTAAGTAGATAACTGAAACTCACATACTGTAATGTCAGGAGGGATGGTATCAAAGTGAATGATATGGGAACAAATGCAGATTAAAACTTGCAAGTGAAATATAAAAGTAAGTGGGAAATGAAATGAGCAAGTATTAGTTTCTGAGATGGCTTGGATGGCTGGAGGAAAAGCATTTATATAACTTTGGTGAGAAAGATTTTAAGAAAAAAGGAGATTATTTAAAGTATGAAAGGCACAGAATTAATGGTGATACAAAAGTAAACCAGATACCAGACTCCTTAGTAAATCTTCTAGTTGTTTAGAATTTTTTTTCTTTCCCTTTCATTTGAAATGATGAAGGAAGACCTGAGGAAAACTTAGCTCTGGGTAGAGAAATGAGAGCGTATTAAGATGTCCACTTTCTGAAGAAGGTTATACATGCCTCCTTGTGGAAATTACTGACATTACTCATTTGTCTAAATAGAGTTAATGAGCATGTAGGAAAGCTCTGTTATTGTCCTCAGTGTCTGATAATTGCCTGTACTCAAGGTTCTCTAGTTCTGTGAAGCCTGGAACTAATACCCCCATACTGTGACACTTTGTTTTGATTGTGCTGTATCATCAGATTAACCATTAAATTGACTATTGAAAAAAGAGTAGGAAAATCTTTGTTTGAAATTCTTTTGCAGAAGAGCATTCTTAGTCATAGTGATTCGATAATTTGAACTAATATGAAATTCATGTTGATTATCTAATGACAGCATTAAATAAAAAAAATTCAAAGTACTGCAGTTTGCCTTAGAGTAAGAGGGTGGAAATTTCTCTAGACTGGTTTAAAATGGTTGTGTTGTGCAGGTTTTTAATGTACATATGATATAGGATAAAAAGTTCAGGGAAAGCTGCATCTAATGCTGAAAGAGGCCTTACAGTCACCAAAAGTACAGATAAGAGTTTTACTCTTCTTTGAAGCAAGATCTTTATTTACTTATCATGTGCAGGGTTAAAGGCATCAAAGCATCTTGAAGATCTTACAGAATCAAAGTTTGGAAAATACAGCTCTGGGAGGATGGTATTTTTCAATTACTGTTGATCCAACTTATGTTTGCCTTGTAAATCAAATGTTTTCATATTGATCGGAATTACTTCCTGAAAAAAATTGTATTAGGTATTTAAAGTGTCATCAAATTTTGATCAATATAATAATATTGATCCAAACAAGCTTTGCTTGTTTGAAAATTAATATTGCAGTTTGCTTTTGCTTAAATCTATAATGACCTTAGAGAATCTACAGTAATTTATATCACAGACTCACCTTGATTCTAAGCAATAACCTGAAATCCCACAGCAGTTTGGAGGAGTCTCCCAAGTAGCTCTATACCAGACATTTCAAGAGCAATTCTATTTAATTGCCTGACTTTGGCTGAATTTCAAACAGAAGCTGACTCTGTATATGTGTTGCAGGATTGATATAACAGGTGGGTCTTGTCATCCTGCTGATCTGATTATTTGTGGAATGCTCCTGCATAATTGTCTTGAAAAAGAAAAATAACAGTAAAGAGAGCCCATTGCTGTCAGCCTTCTCACTCTTCCATTTTGGTTCCCAGGATTCTGCATCAGCTTTTCCTCCCAGATACAATATTGCTACTTATCTTTAAAATTATTGGCTTTTATTTCGATGACTGAATACAGAGGGAAGTACTTATAAACTTGTAAGAGTGAAAACTATTAGCTAAAAGCTAATGCTATTTGAGATGACATCCTTTTAAAATGACTTTTAGTAACTTCAAATGCTTATTACTCTAAATGCTATGCATTTTGTTTTTGAAAAGGCACTTACTGGGGTTTACAGTTTATTTTTAGAGATAAGTAAGTATTGATAATGTTTAATGAAGATTACACCGACTCACTAAACATGCATTTACTTTGATAACGATTGGTAGGTATTTTTGGAAACCTGGGGCATGTCTGATTTTCTTCAAAGACATCGAGATCGCTGTGTGTTGTGATCACTCTTTTAGGAACACTAACTCACCATAGTTTAAAATAAGTTCTTCAACTGCACAAGAAACGATCTCATCACAGGTTGGCTTGGTGTTTTAGTTTTATTGTTTTTCAGTTACTTATTTCCTTTTTCAGCTGAGTTTTATGAAATATTTTTGAGTAATGGTTAATTCTGAAGTCTCCTTGAAACTAGTAAGCTCTTGACAGTGTGTTTGTATTTAAGACTGTCAGGTTTGTTGAGGAATATATGATGACCAGGAATTTAAAGTTGTTTGCATTGAATTTTAAAAAAATTATTTTTTTTTCTTCTTTTTTCTTTTTAATGTATACTTTTATATACGAAACACAGCGTGCATAAAGATCTGTTGTTTAAAAAAACCCCACATATATCTTGTAGGAGAAATCTTGTTTTCCTATTATTCCAACATTGCTAGCCATGTTCGGTGAACTGTTTCAGATACTTAAGGCATTGTTTCACCTACCATGTTGAATTTCTGGTAATTAAAATTACATAGCATTGTCGGGAAAATTAGTGCAATCATGTCCTCACTTGCCAATGATGAATGCATATAAACTAAAACTATTTAAATGATACGTAATTGTGAGATTCTTGACTCAACAATTTGGTTAGCTCTAGGGAGAGGGAATGCAAAAGGAAAAATGTTCATTAGGGCTTAGGGATTCAGCCTGGTGTATTAGAAGGAATTGGATTATTTGCTTTACAGTGTTCTTAACAGATTCAATTTCAGCCAGAGATAATTGAAGTGTCGTCAAAGCTGTGCGCATCACTAAAACATACAGAAAGACATAGTCCCGTGGGGTCAGTAAAACAATATCGAACCATGTGGAGTAGCTTTTCAGAGATTTAACTGCCATTATGTTGAGCCTGCTTTTAAAGTATATTACAGCAAACTTAGATGAATGCCTTCCTCTGCAGTTTTCAGAGAAGGAACATTTAAATTGTTTTCTTTTATTGTTGAAGGAATCTGTTTAAAAACTTATTATTATATCTAATGCCAAAACTTGTGACTTTGTAGCAAAAATTCATCCTTGTTTCTGATCAGGACACTTATTCTCCCAATTTCTTTCATAACATTTCCTATGAAGGCAGATTTGGGTTTTAAAGCTCTTTTTTTTTTTTTTTTTTTTTTTTTTTTTTTACACAGTGAATGACACCAGTGGTAAGAGTATCCTTTAGTTATTAGTTATTTCTAGATCAAAATATATGATTATTGAGAGTTCTGTTACAGAACCCTTTGGGCCACCACCTTTGCACAGGGGACTTTTATTTTAACTGACTTATTGCCCCATCTCTGCTGTAAATACACTAGGGCACTGGCTTGTATACTTTGGAGGTTGTTCTTGTCAGCCAGCTAGATTCTAATGCAGTGTCATAACTGATGAACTTCTTTAGTGATGTAGAACAAAATGGTCTTAATGACATTTACTTATATGTATATTCTGGGGAAGATTTGAAGAGGAATATCTGGACTAACGTAGCAAAAAAAATCTACCAGGAATTCCATGAGATCAAGGTGGAGTTAGGGTGCAGCAAAGAGTTGACATTTCATGACCATTTATAAGGGTTTTACTGATGTTGAGATACTGATGATCAAGGCCTAGCTGATGCAAATACAGAAAAAAAATCACTTGTTTGTGCAGAAATCACAAGAATTTTTGGTGAGATGCAGGCAGAAGCAAGTCTGATATGAGTGAAATAGACATACTGAAATGTTTAAATAAGCTTTGGAAAAGTTACCTATTCATTTGGATGACTGCTTAGCCCGTGAAGTTTCTTTCTCTCTAGTTGTTTCTCTCTATATATTGCAAATTTTGGAGTTATTTGTATTTTTTTTTCCACATATTTTGTTGGGTTTTATTGGATTTCACATTCTGTTAGGCCTGTTTAAAAGAGGTATAATACAATTAGCTCTTGTGAAAGTAACTTCAGGTTTTTCCAGTCCTTTGAACTCACTTCATGGAATGACTGCTTCTTGTGAATTTTAAGCTATATTTTACCATTAAAAAAAAAACCAAAATCATCTAACATTCCCCCTGTAGGTCTAATGGACATCAGCAGAGTTTTAGTAAAGCATTGATTTTTACTGTTCTTTAGCTCTGAACATGAGGTCATTAATTTATATAGAAGCTAGAAAAATATTTTACATTTTACAGTGATGCCTGCTAGGTTCTTTTTTAACAAAATGTTTTATCTTCTATAGAATTGGACTACTTAGTGCATTTTATGTACAAAAATATATAAGGAAAAACTTTTTGATATCAACATGGAAAATCATCCACTAGGGCCACTTCATAACTGTTTTAAAGAGGGTTTTTCATAATGAAACAGATTGTTGCTTTTAGGAAGCTCCTTAAATATTGTTCCTCTAGATGGAGAAGTCCAGGGAGGAGAAGCCGTTGTAAGCTTTAAACACAGCACTGGCACAAGAGAAACACTGTAGGTAATATCACAGTACCTGTTACCTCTGTAAGTAAAAAAAAAAATGAAGTGTTAGTTTAAGTTATTTTAATTTTATATATTTTTTTTTGAAGTTATTGAAGTAGGCAAGGTTATTATTGCAGAAGGTGTACTGATTTAAATGATAGTAGTTAATTCTGTATGAGCTTGACAAGGTAGAGGCAATAAGAAATGGAATCACAAGATGAAACTTGGTGCTTTGTGCTGTTTTCAATTCACTGATTTCAAAGCACTTTACCAGGATTATTATTCTAAGCCTTCATACAATTCCCAGGAGGAAGTTAAGCATTATTCACATTTTAGAGACGGGTAAATGAAATCCAGAGAGGTTATAACCTGTACAAAGTCACACAGAGGCACTAGGCCTCTGGAGAATGAGGGAACAGACACAGAAATTTTTGCATCTTGTTACCTGCTGTTACCATGCGAGTAAAAGATCACCTGGAAGGTACATAAAACCCCTCTGAGACTCAATAGTTTAAGTCACTTTTAACCCATCTAATGGATTTGCAAGTAAGAAGCAGCAGTTATTTCATGCAGGTCTTTAATTCCTAGTGAGTTATGTCATGTCTGACCTTCAGTAAAGTTGTTTTCTATGTGGCAGCGTGCTCATTATTGAATCATATCTACAAAGATAAGGCTGCAAATAGTGGAGTATCCTGGTTCGTTGGTGCTTGGGCAAAATGTCATTTCATAGAATCACAGAATGATAGAAGTTGGAAGGAACCTCTGGAGATTTTCTAATGCAACCCCCAGTCATCCCAAGGCCCTGAGATCTCTATTCATTGCCCTTGGACTTCTTCTCACTACTTCATCACTGCCTACCTGAAAGATCAAAAGAGGATAATAATCTGAGACCTGTACTCAGGAAGGAAGATTTCTTCTTTACATCATTAACCTGGCCCCCAGGGAGGCAGAAGACTGCCCTACATAGCTGGTCCAGTCTTCATATCGGGCCTTCTGCTCCCTTCAGAACTGAGTCACCCAACACAATCTTTTGCTCTTTACTGAGGTGGCTTTGATGTCGGGGGTGGTCTGAGAAGACCTTGCTGACACCTTCAAGCTGGAACTATCATCCTCATTGTTGTCCAGCTCCCCTTGCAGAGCACTGTGCCTGTTTTGCAATGGTGCCTGGGAAGGTGGGGTAGTCACAGGGCAGACAAACCCGTGGCACATGTTGCACCAGGCAGGAACTTCTTGCTGTTGTCCCCTGTCATCGGGAGGAGTGGAGGAGCTCCTCTACCTGGGCACACCTCCCACAGGTGTGCTCACTTCTGCTGTCCAACACTGGCACAAGAGGTGGACACACCCTGCAGCCCAGTGCCTGGGTGGCAGCATGTTCCCATGATTGCTCTGTCTGGGAAGCTGCAACAGAGCTGGTGGGTGCAGAGCTCAGGGATGTCATGATCTTCTGCCATTGCTTCCTGGCCAGGCTAATGGACTTGCAGCACCTTCATGTGACCCACCATGCAAGCTGCTGCGCTCTGGCTTCTGTGCCTGCTCTGTGTGCTCGTTGTTTGCCAGCCCAGGGAACCCGTTCTTGCCCTGGTGCAAGTGGTCCCTCACTTCAGTGCTCAGAGACTCCCAAAGGGCTTCTTTCATAGGGTGGTGTGGCCACTGTAGCCCTGGCTCTGCTCAGGCCACATAGGCAGTGCTCACGCAAGCTGCTGGACCCCAGCACAGGGGAGTGGCTTTCCCAGCTTCAAAAAGCCCCCAGAAGAGTCCCTTACCAGCCAGAAAGGCTCCTGCTGCAGGGACACTGGGGCTGCAAAAGGCATGCCAAGGAGAGCATGGCACAGCACCAGCATGGTGGCCTCCACACCTTCCTCATTAAATGGGTCACCCATCCTGCTGGGACATCAGCCACGAGCTGCCATTAGTGTTAGGATTAAAGTTCAGAGAACCACAAAGGCTCCAGCTCCAGGGACACTGGAGCTGCACAAAGCATGCCAAGGGGAGCACGGCACAGCACCATCATTGTTCCCTTGCTTCAAAGCTTCCAATACCCTTTTTAAAATATGGGCTCTGACAGAATGTGATTTGTTTCAATCATGATGTGGTAAATTTATCCTTGGGGATATCAGGAAGGAGTTCCATCAACAAGTGTCTGCCTTTCTGTCAAGATCTGATTAGTTGTGAAATTACAAGTAGCATTTTAGACATGGTTACAGTAAAGGTTACAGGCACTCTTTGGATCTGAAATTTCATTTTAGAGCAAAAGGTCCCCAAGGGCTGGTTTAATTTATTTAATTACATTGTACAAGACTTGGATAATAGTTTTAGATCAAAGTATAAAACCCAACTTCCAGGCGAATTTGTGATATAATTCAAAGTGGTAAATTGCTAAACACTTCAACAGTTTTGCTTCATAGGATGGAATGATACAAGGATATGGATTATAATGATATAGTTTAAGTGCAAGCCTTATATTAAAATCATAAATAATAAAGTAGGAGAAGTAACCTGCTTAATTGTAGTGGCAGCATACCTTCCCTGAAAAGATTGTGCTACAAAACTGAATTAAATGGGCTTAGGAAGACCTCAGGCCTTTTAAAGCATTTCTTATCCCCCTAGGTAGCTTGAATGGGGAAGATGTGCTTTAAATCTAGTATTTTCATAAAATAATTCTGTTTCTAAGCATTCCTTGCCTGTAGTGCAGAAAGGATTGTTTCATTAGGTCTAGGTCTGGCCTTATTAGGTGTGTCATGTTGACGGGTGAAACTTCCTTACACTTTCAGACTCATTGCATACCTTGAGTGATAGTTCTTTTCGCTCTTCCCACTATTAATCAAAACTTCTGTATCCATTTTTCTAGCCAGGGTTTGGATGTTTGTGGGTTTTTTTCCTAGCTATTTTACTACCACATCCCCAATTGTATTGGTTGTCTGCAGGCTGTTTGCTTTTAGGTCTATGATTAGTAATGTGTTGAAAATGACTCAAAACCAGCATCACCAAAGCAAAACATTATTACTCATTTTCCTGAAGGTACAGAGTGCACACAGCAAGAATCAGAAAGTGTTACAAAATCGGGTCCAGATCTTCCTTACACCATAATCTTTCTTTGCCAGCTCTTTTGATTTACCCTTAAGCAAAATATTTTCATCTCTCTCTAGCAGTAGTAAAGCACTTGGTGTGGGCATGCCATTCTCTGTGTGCTTCCTTCCTAATGAGTCAACTTTGACTGTCACTCACAGCATCATGTCTGATTACTAACACAATCTCAAGGCCAGGGCTCCACTAATGGTAGTCGTTTCTAAAACTTGACAAAGGAGATGTATTATGAGGGTGGAAGCTGGTGATAAATCTGAACTGTTGTATCTGGTGTTTGTGAGTCAGACTTTTATCTCAGTTACTGTTTTACAGTTCTTACATTAAATCTTTTGATCCACCAGAATATGCTCTATCCATCAGAAGTTTTTCCAATTCATCATGCATGGTCTTACAGCTTCTTTTTCTAATTTTTAAAAAATAGACCAGCAATTTCATTGAAGCTTTCCTTTAAATAAAGGCACTAGGACACTTTGCTGTCACTGTTCCTAAGATCAATATGCCTCAAATATATTGCATTTTCCTTTGTTTCCTATTTAAAGGACGGTTCTGTTTGTTTCCATATTGATGTGCTACTTTTTCATGAATTTCCATCCTGCTTATTTAATCTGTTTGGCAATACAACAATGTTAAGCTTTGCTCAGGTAAGGTAAAAGTTCTGACTCATCTAACAGCTGTCTTCCTAATGATATCCCCCACTTCAGATTATTCCACCTAAGTAAATATCCTTACTATTTATTATTTTTTACATTTACCACACCAGACTTTGTGTTCTTTTTATCTTTCTATCATTTCAACTTTAATATTTTAAAGGTCTTTTTCTTACTAACCTTCTCTACCCTGCAATTTAACCTTTCTGGCCCTTTTAATAAGCTTCTTTATTCTAGGAAGTTTCCCCTTCTGAAACTAAATAATACTGCATTAGATTTTCTCATTATTTTCATAATGGTTAAATTTCTGAAATATTGTGTTAAAGTACATGTTTTTTATGGAAGCAACAAAATCCAAACTGTACAAAGAATTCAGTCCTACTATATTAAACCATTAAATCATCAGTATCACTTGTGAAGTATTACAGACTGTTCAAATGTTACTAGCAGAAAGTTGATTATTTTGAGGATAAAATTTTTCATAGCAGCTAATTTGAAAGACCTGTTAAAGTTGATAGTTCAGTTAGTAAAATGTAGTTAAATACTTGGACTTGTTTAAGGTTAACCTAGAGACAGGAAAATAATTTGTTTTATCATTTATCTAAGGTAGAAGCTTCAATTTTAATTTTCCTGCAAATTGATAGCTGAGTAGTATGGAGGACCTGAATTACTGTTTCCTTAAATACACTCCTGGCAATTAACTTTTGTGGTTGACTTAGTGGCTTCCCAGACAGGGTATTGGATACTAGTCAGCCCAGCAGTGAGTAGGAGCCTCTTGCTGCATCTCATGGTTTCTGTAGCCTGATAAAGTGTCAGTGGGATGGACTGAGGGTTGAGAGAGTAAACTGTAGATTTGATGAGGAGCAAAGGTGTGAGGATATTTGAGGGGACCTGGTGTTGTGTGGGACTGGACTAATGCTACCTGGGGAGTCATGAATGAAGATGAAGACCTTGGGGTTATTGGAATTGGAAAATGGAGGCGTTTTATAGACACAAGCATGCCCGTGGATAACTGGATATTATTAATTCCCTGGCTGACAGAGCAATGTGCTTGCTTTACAATTTTTTTAAGTGTTGTACTTGAGATACTGAAAGATGTGTTTGTCACTCTGTTGTTTTGTTCTCTTTAATTTATATCAGGATTTTTTGCTTGATCTGATGAATGAACTCCAGCTGTTGGATTCCATATGGGAATGAAGCCAGCATAGCTCTTTCTGACAATTTGTGCCTGTGCTGTGAAAGCTGAGAATGAATCGGCATGAGAGATCTGGGAATGATAGTCTAACATAAAACAGGTGACTGTCATCTATTATTTGGGTGGCAAGGAGAGATAAGAGGGAGGAAAGTTTGCTTTTCAATCAGGGTTAAAGAAATGAACTTTTCGTATCAGTGCAGTTTGTGGTTCTAGTTTGGAAGTAGTTTACAGTCACTTGGGAAATTCTGTCTTCAAGGGTGGATTTGAAGATGTATACTACAGAGAAAAAAATGGTCATAGTAGCTTCCAGTGGCTATGCTAGCTGTGGAGAAAGGGGAAAATAAGTTTAAAAAGGCAGGAAGAAACCAAAGACAACCTTCACTAGTGTGCCTTTAGTGGTCACCATAACTGAGGTAGTTACTAACGGATGTCTGTGGATATCATCTGATAGTCTGGTTTTTTTTTTTTTACCAGAGACACCATGAACAGAATGTAGTTGAATTAGTAGACCTTGTTTGGATTTTGGAATTTCCATGTAAAATTCTGGGTCTCACTCAGATTAAGGCAAAAGATAAATCATGGTGTCTGTTGTGTATTTTAGGAGAATGAAAGACAGAGAATCAAAGTTCTCATGAAAATTTACCGTTGGCACTCCTCACTACTCTTGAGTATTTTCAGTATTTGAGCCAACGTTCCTTTAAGAATTCAAGTATATTTCTTGATCTTTTTTCATCTCAGACATGAGTGCCTCCTTCGGGACACAGTCTGCTTCTGATCGCTCTTGTTCTGTTTTCCATCTCTCCACTGATCTTGAGCTAACCTGATTTCACCCAGCATATTTCACAGTCAATCCTCTTACTGTACTTTTCTTGTGTTAAACGTACGCAGTGTCTCTGCTGATCTTCTCTTTCTTTGCAGTTTAAATTGATGGAGCTGATTTTCTTACAGCTTGCCCACGTGTGCTCCACAGCGTGGGGATCTTTTACACATCTTTTGTTTTACTACTGATTTCTTTCAAGCAGTGGCAGTATTGTGGACCCTGTTGATCCATGCTGCTTTATTTCTTTGTGAATTCATGGGTAATTTCAACCCCTGATAATGAACGGATTCATAATGTGTCCACTGAGATGTAGAGATATATATCTCTGTAACTTGTAATCATTGCATCAATAGAGAGAAGGACGAGCTATTACATTTCCCCTTAAACCGCTTATTTAGACCAACAAAAGTTCCCTTGAAAGAAATTATTAATCTTTATGCAGTTTATAATTTAGTGACAGGAATGTCTAATATTCAGAAAGAAAAAGGTCTATTTTCAGTGTTTGGCAATGAACAGAGAGCAAGTGTTAAGAATGAAAATGTTAAATGTGGATCTTGTTGCATAAACTTATATCATTATGATGGTGTAGCTACTCCAATTTATTTTGCCTTTGTACATTTGCTTCTTACAGGGTATATTTGGCCGCAGAAAACTTTTTCTTAATTGCTCGACTTCTGAGCTGAAATATTTTATGCTGATCTGTGCTTGAGGCTAATTTTTTTTTTTTTTGAAAGCTTGAACAAAAATGAATAGTTCAAGTCTTTTTGTATAGAGAAAAATATGGCTAAAGCACTAATGGCATTTAAAATGAAAAACTGCATTGATTTCAGATGAAGTATGACAGTTTAAAATAATGCGTAAACAAAGATTTATTCTGAACTCATGAAGCTTACTTTCATTAATGATCCAATGCTGTTTATTGGAAGTGTGCAATATAAATACTTTATAATTCTTATCCCTGATGACGCCTTCAGAATGAAAGCAGAGATTGCTCTTTGCATTTACGTAGTTGCTGTGGGTACTTTTGTTTAGGCCTGTAAGGTGTCTGGTACCTTCTGTGTCTCTCATTTCACTTTCTGAAATGTTCTGTAAGCACTCAAACGCAAAGTGGACATTTGTTCTCAGGTGGTCAATGCTCAGCAGAGGAAGCAGGGCCATGAATTTTATGCATCCTGTAGCTATATCAATGATAGTCGGTGTCTGAAGGCACCCTGGCATTACTAAAAGCATGTTTGAGTTAATTAGATCAGAAGGAAAATATGGAACCACTGAGGCAGATATTCTTGCACTGAACAATGAGAAGAAAATGTAGTTTTGAATGGTTCCTTGATTCAGATTTCCAAATAATATCAGTATGGGGATTTTAGCCACAGGGTTCACAATCAGGCCATCTTGAAATGAGTTACATTCCACAGAGGGCCAAAGGGGAGGAGAAATGTGATCTGCTGAGGTTTATATCCTACAGGATACACAGGAAGATGTCACCGTAACTTGTCACATCTTCAAAAATAATTTGTCCTCAGGCTGATGCCACAGACTAAGTCCTCCAAATGTGTTTTATAAAGGGAATAAGCTAGTATGTGTCCTCCTGCCATAGTTACTGGGGGGAAAAAAAAAAAAAAAAAAAAGATCTGGGATCAACTCATGTGAAATGTAATGAAAATTTAAAAGAAATTGGTGATGAACTCTCTTGTTTTAAAGATCAGTTGTGCCTTTATCTTGACCCCCCAAGATTGAGAAATACACCATATTTCAAAGTTTTTGCTCCCCTCTCCCTTTCTGCTTGTTGAGTACATTTTATATTTGTTTACTGTAAGAAGATAAGGAACAAATGGTTATGAGTTTCCAGCAAAATTTGTAATTGCAGAGAAAGACAAATAGCTCAACTTTCTTAAATTCCAGTATTTAGGTTTTTGTGTTTCATTGTTTCACTTCTCTTTATGGAAAGGTATTTCCCTTATAACTGTGGTTGATAAAATAGAAAGATCAGTTTCAGTTGAAAATCTCAAGAGAGAATTTAGAGCTCTCAAATTCTCTTGTACAATTTAAAATAAATTTCCACTTTAGAAGTCCACAGATTTCTTCCATTTTGGCTTCCAAATCGTATATAGCTGCCAGAATAGAATTAATTAATATTTCCTTTGAACCTTGGTATGCACTCGAAGCACTCATTAGAAGTTAAAGGCTGGAAGTTGTGCGATAGCTGCCATGGATTTTGTAGTTTATCTAGTATATTGATATTCAATTTTATAGCTCAAAAAATTCTCTGTTACTGATGCGGATACTCTTGTGACATATGAACAGCTGTTAGCAGACAACGATTTGCAGTAAACAGTTTTAGTAAACTGAGGAATTCACCAAGATCTTTATGAAGTCACGATGGAGACTGGCTTTTGAAAATGAAACTTAAGGTCAGAATTGCACAGTAGTTTCTGAGTTTTGTGAACTTGTTACAAATATATTTTAACTGGATAGTGTTTATTGCTGCTTGCTAAGGTTATGTCAACACAGCAAATGAAATCCTTCATTATTATGCCTTGTTTAAAAGAAAACCAGCATTTTCCCCAGGAATGACTCTTTAAAGGCTTTCAACTTGCTCTTAAAAATAGGATTAATTACATTGGAACAAAGGCATTTGCCATCAGTCATGCGATGTGTAGCATTCTACTTTTGTACTGGTTACTTCCGACTTTGACTCAGATTCCTTTCCTCTGTGTAATTTGTATTTGTTTGGTTGGGGTTTTTTTAATACTGAACATTCTGATGGGAATTCAGGAAAGCTGAAATTTCTTAATTTTTTCAGAAGAATTCCAGGGTGCTCAGTGGAAACCACATGCTGCTAAAATCAAATAAACATTGTGTTTTGTACATTTAAGTAATACTGTGTGCCTAATATAAACAAGACATTATTATAATCTAACTTAGCTATTTTCTCTCTGCCAAGTATGCAAGAAAAGCAGCAAGGTAAAGGTCCCTCATCCGTAGATTTAATCTTTCTTCAGTTCAAAGCTTTGTAAGTAAAATCAACCATCTGTACAGGACAGCTGCTGAAATCCCTCTCTTACAAGCATTGTATTGGTGCCAAAGTCAAGCTTCTTGCCCTAATATCATTGTGCCCTCATTAAAAATAAACAGCCCAAACCCTTTCTATGTTATCCTTGAAATCCATTAAATGATACGGTAATTCCTGTTACAGCAATGGTCTTCTGCAGCGGCTATTTATGTAGAGCCTTAATGCATAGGGTTCATTGTGTTTTCAGCCAGTTTATGTTTAGTGTCATGTGCTTTTTTTGACATTTAAATAGTTTTGTAAGTATTGGTTTTATCACTTAGGTCGACTAACCATGCATTTATTCAATCTACAGGCAAATCATAGAATTACACAAATCAATTGATTGGTGTGGGGTTTCTTGTGTTGCTTTTTTATTATTATTATTTCTGTAATATATATGTTCTCTCTATAAATTTTACTCTAGAAAAGAAGAGATCTAAGACTTTAAAACAGACAAAAGTGCATCTATAAGGGCATTTATTTTCATGAAAGAACAGACTTTCACTAAGTGTGTGAAAAAACTTTTCCAGGTCTTATCAAAGAGAACAAAAATAGAACATGAACAATGTATAACAGGAAAGAATTGTTTTTAATATATTTGGCTGGCATTCCTTTCAAAGGCACAAGAATAAGGTTCAGATACATTTAGGAACGTTATATGGAATTTTGTTTCAGCTGCTTCATGATGCAGATGTTTAAGTACCATAAAGAGCAAAAATTAGACTAAAATAGACTATAGATTTGATTTTGTCTTTTACAATGCTTTTCATAGGTCCTTTTCTGTATCACTGTTGCCTTCTCAAGTATCTGTCTTTGAAATCAATTTCTTATGTCAGGAAAAAAGTTAAAGATGTTGGCACTTGTTGTCACAGATCAGACTAGGATGTCTCATTAAACTGAGCAAAGAGAGTGCAAATCACCTTTAATTTTCAGATTGGTTGGTCTTTAATGTTAAACTGAATGTGATTTATGCCTTGCAGATAATAAGTGATAATATTTACTGAAATGTTTCTTAAACACTAGAAGGTATATTTCCGTGTCTACCTGGTATGAATGATTTTGGTTTCCTGTGTTCTCCTTTCTTGGCTGATGGCCTCTAAAAGTGAACTTTCAGAACAAATGTAGAACAAGTCAGGCATGCCCCTGTTGTGTTGATAATATCAACTTGACAAATGTATTCTGAATTTTGCCTACGGCCATTAAAATGGAAAGCGAAGTCGGAAGTGTTTTATGAGAGGGTTTTTTTATTGCTTGTACCAGCAAGTATTGTACTGATTTTGTCAAAGGAAAACATAATTTTTATAAAGCACTTGCCCTATTGACTCCCAACTAGAACAATATATTTTAATCCATCATCATGTTATTTTTACTGCTTCATTGTTTTATTTGCCATTATTGCACTTTTTCTATTTACTTCTAAGCTGATATAAACTAAAGGCCAAAAGTCAAAATGAAAAAAATACGATGTTACTGCTCATTTAAGCTGACTGTTTATTAATAGCACTTGTTTTCTATACATAGTGAAGAGAAATAACTTTGCATGCATAGTTTTCATGGTTTAATTACGTATGCAGAGGAGAAGGTCAACTCTGGTCATGCTTTTGTCAGGTATAGCATGTTTATTATTTTTATAATAAATATACTTGAGGTACATTGTAAATATGAAGTAGAAGGGTAGAAATCATCAGCTTTTATCAGATACAATGGGCTGGCAAGAAGGATGTGAAGTGTCTTACGTAATTTAACGTATGTTACTTTAAGTTACAAATTACAGTTTTTGTTGTGAGGCTGCTGGATTGGCTTTTGTCCAATAAATGTTTCCTGTAACCACAGAACATGTTAATTTAATGTGTTTTCCCATTAAAAGAGTGTCAAAATAAGTACCTGTTGAGTATTGCTAAACAAAGAGAAAAACAACTAATTTGCTTCTTAATGAGCCGGTAATAATGTGCTAGCATTTCAGTCTATTTGCTTTTAAGTTAGACAGGGGTTTCTGGTTGAGCTTCTGTTTCAGAAGATCTACTCAGTAAACAAGCCTTTTAAAATCTATGCTAATAAAAGAGATTTTCTTAAACCACATCCATGAAAGCTCTGATTATGGGAAATATGTGAATAGCAGTATTTATGTGATAACTCCTTAAAATAATAACTGTAGGGTTTTTAGACTATAGCACAGAAAGTTAAATGATATTTGGGCCAGATTAAGCTCCTTTTTTTTTGCATTTCAGATGATAATTTCTTTATGAACAGGTGAATTACATGCATTTATTTCCTTCTTTTTCTTTTATACCATTATGGGGAGTAAAAGACAAGAATGAAAGTGTTCAGGAGGCTGCCCTCTAACTTAGCTCTCTGGGGTGACTGTAATTTCTGCTGTGGCTGAGTCTGTGGCTCTGCCTCGCAATTAGAATTTGGGGAATGAGGTTTGTTTGCACTAATATCAGAGTGTCGCTAAAGGATTACAACTGTGTTCTGGTTCAGTAACCTCCTCCAAAATAGCTAGTCTATAAAAGGTGGTATTGTCTGTTAAGCAAATAGCTACAGGCTTATCTTTCTTTTGTAAATCCCTTTCTGATATTTAAGAAACCATTTTTCAGCTGGTTCTAGAGGACTTTATTTCTGTAATTTGTTTGTACACGTTTTTTCTATTGTCAGAATTGGAATGTTAATGTACGTGCTTCAGATAAACGATTTTCTATTTTTCCAACTTATAGCTTTATAAGAAAGTACACTTTGCTATTTTTTTAATCCTGTATTAAAATATGCGAGGAATTGCAAGTCAGAAGAGGGAGCTCCATAGGTCGTATTGTTTGTGAATCTTAAACCTCAAATAGCCCAGGCTGTTTTCCAGCTGAGTTGGCATTAAGTGTCTGGTGAAAGGTGAATCTAACGTTGTTGATCTAGTCTTACCCATTGATCTCCTAAAACAAGTTAGTGCTCTCATTAGACAAAGAACTGCACTTTGTTTAAAAATAACTTGAATTTGCCAGTCCTTTCAGAGAATGTAATTATTTCCTCTGGGGAAGAAAGAGTAACATGTCTTATCTACTCAAGGAAGCGTTTAAGATGCCCTTCCTGCTTGCTTTGTCCTGCAGTAATTGGCTTTTTTTTAGGAAGAACATTTCTGCTATCAACATTTTTTTTCTCTGGTGGAGCCTGTATTGTCCTGTGATGTGCTCCTGGTAAAAATGTGTGATATGTCAACTGTATTTGTCCCTTTCTTCTGTGGAGCTAATAAAGGAAATTATTTTGATTAATAGCTTTTAAATTTAACAAACAACACTGTTTTGGGTTATACATCCATCTGGCCCAGTTTCTAAATTGTCAGCCTGATGATGTATGTGAATGTATACAGCAGAAACAGATGACTGGAGGGACTTGTGAAATACTGCAGAGAATTAAGTCCACAGATTGTTTTCCCCAGTGAGCAATTTTCTAGAACTTGTAAACCTGCCCAGGGCTTACCTCTTACAGGATACAGGAGTTCTCGTGAATCGAGGTTCAGACTTATTCCATATTCCTTTTGAATGTACATCTTCATTAATGTCAGGTTGTCTAGGTTCAAAGTGAAGAGTGGAGGTTTGCTCTTCATTTGTTTAATGCTGCTAAGCAGGATTTAGCAAGACTATCTGTATTTATTTGATTAGGCTCCAGCAGAAGCGATCAGGTGCTTCTGAGCTGGATTGCATGAAAGTAGGATTATGATATAGTATAATAAGTGTAACATGTAGAAGTGTGGCCGTTGTTTTCTTTGACAACTTGTATATTATGCACCAGTGAGATGGGACTAAGCTTTATGTTGTGTTTCTGCAAGTAAGCGTTCTGTGTTCTATCTCTCAGCCAGTCACTCATGGACTCATTCTGTCTTCTGAATCACAGTTGAAAGTTGTGCAGAATTTCCACATTTCACTTGGATAATATTTTCTCATCTGTTTAAGGTGGTCGAGAGCTCGCACATAATTCTGCCAAACTTACCAAACCAAACTTTACCTAAAGCAGTCGATCCCCTTTCTCTTTAATACCCTGACTACTTTTAATGTGGAAGAATGATTGCTGTGAAGGGAAGTCTTGTCTCTTTGTTTGAGACAAAACACTAAAACTGTGGAAGGCAATCTTCTGACTTTTCTCCTACAAGGAGGTTGTAGTGAGGCTGGTGTTGGTCTCCCAAATTTCTAATGATAAAATGAGAGGAAATGCTCTCAAGTTGCATTAGGGGAGGTTTAGATTAGATATTAGGAAGAAATTCTTCACTGAGAGAGTGGTTAGGCACTGGACCAGCTTGCCCAGGGAGGTAGTGCAGTCATCATCCCTGGAGGTGTTTAAAAAATGAGTGGACGTAGCACTTGAGACTATGGTCTAATGGATAGAGAGATGTTAGGATGAAGGTTGGACTTGATGATCCCAGAGGTCCTTTCCAACCCTTATGATTCTCTGATTAATTGGCAGTCTCATTGAAGGTATTACACTGTCCTTCAAGATGTGCCTTAGCTAGCAGTCTAACTTTGTGTTTTATTTTGTTGGTGGTTTTTTGTTTGTTAATTTGTTTGGGTTTTGTGTGGTTTTTTTTTTTCCTTGAAAAATGTTGGTTAAGTAGAATTTAATCTTTTTCCAGCCAGGTTTAAGGGAAAGTTTACAAATGGTCTTTTTTCTTTGAGGTAGACTCACCACTCTTTTCCCGTTACTTCTTTCTGTTACTTATTTCATAAACATGCTAACATGACTAGTAGGTGTTGCTTCTTGTTACTACTCCTGTCTATTGTCCAGAGTAATAGAGCTAATCAGGTAGAGAGGTAGAGTCTACTTTGACTTAATTTAATCTTGTGGTGATGCAACATAGAGGTGTCTTTTTGACTTCTGGTCAGATAAACTGCACTAAAATATAGTTATTACAGTAATTACTTGCAAAGAATGACACTTTTTCAAGGTTTACATTCCTTAAACTTTTGTAACTTTAAAAAGCTTCTTCTAATGTGGTGTTTTTTCATGTAAAAGGACTTCCTTGTCTATTCTGTGATATGGATGTAATATATTGTGTAATTACTTTTTTTTTTGTCCTGGGAAATCTATCCAGACTAGAAGGAAAAAACAAAATCCCTTCTATTTCAGTACATAATTATATATTTTGTGTGTATACATGTTTTTTCTAATGGGTTTTAACCAGTGTTTTATTGATTTGCCGTTGTTGCATACAGAGTAATAGATTTTATTTCTTTGGAATTTCCTAATTTTAACATACTTAATGTCTTCTTTACAAATGGCACAAATAAATAATGAATATTAGTAACACTGTGAGCTGTATATCCCTTCAAGATGTTAGCAGTGCTAGCTCTTAGAATGATTTGTAACCAAGTGTTTCTTGTAGTACAGTTCATAGTGCAGTGAACGCAATCTCTGAAGTTGATTTACAGGGTTTTTTTAAAGCACTTTAACTGTGGCATGTTTGCAAATAGTAAACTAATTATCAAATAGGCCTTTTTTTTTTTTTTTTTTTTGATCACCTAGACTCATGTTTAGATAGAATTACTGTGTGCTCAACATAGCAGCAAAAATATACTTTAAGTTTGGGAAGTGTAATTCATTGCTCCTATATCCTATAGGATACACAGAGTTAAAATAATAGTTCCATATGCAGAGTAGTCTTCTTGTGATAACTTCAGGCCTTTGCATGAAAAGCAAAAAAAAAACCCCAACAACAAACAAACAAACCAACCCCCAGACCCCCACCCAAAACCCAACCCCCCAGAAAAACAGAACAAGAAGAAAACCTCTCAAACCATAATAAAATTATGATGTTATTTTCAAAACACTGTTTAAGTTCCCTCTCTAACTGGGGTTTAACCCTGTTTGACTTAAAAATAAATCTTTTTTTTTCCCTTTACATATCCTTCTGATGTATGTCGTCCATCAATGTTAGCAAGAACAGTAAATGAATTGATCTATTGCTACACATGGCAAGTTAAATAACACTTTATGTAAGAAGCATTGATTTATAAACACCAGTACATGTAATTAACATTAGAACTGACACAGGTTGAAAACAGTATTAGCTTGCTGCTTATTTATAATCCAAAGAAAATTAAATAAAATATCCAGATTAATAAACTAAGTCCTTTTTTTTTTGCCTTCAGATATGTCAAGCTAAGTTACGTTTTCAAGAACAGTTATACGTTTCTTCCAGTTCTGACAAGAAGAAATTTTGTTTTGTTAGTATTGTTGAAAATAATTCTATAGTCTCTAAATATGTTCATTATCCCTGAGGTGGGAAAAGAATTCCACTTGAATAGTTCTGAAAGGGGTTAATGTAAAAGATGCAGAAATAAGTGACAATGTTAGGGAAAATCAAGGTAGCCAATATATGTCAGGTTTTCGAAGAGCTTTTGATCTGGCCCTCGATTAGTGCCTGCTGTTCTGTGTAAAGTGGGCAAGGTCTATCTCCCTCTTTGCCTGTAGAACTGTCCACACAAATTAGGCAATGAGATACTTCCAGTGCTCTGCAAAGATCTCTTTCTGACTCAAGCACTAACCAGTTCCAGAGTTTGCTTAAGATGGTGGGAATATTTCAGTTGAGTTCTGTGAACTTTGGACTGTGCTTTGAATGCATTTTTGTCCCAATTCAGCACCTAATTCAGATATGAGCCAATCCTGTCTCTGTTGAGTGTAGTGTATGATTGTGTGCTTACCACCCTTGAATTCAGTAGCACCATTGAGATCCTCTGAATTGAGTTTGTCGAGGCAGGCTTTAGACAAGTTAAAAACCTGTTTATATTTTTCAAGTTTAAAGGGCAAAAAAAGAAAATTACAAGTTACGGGTAAACAAAGTAACAATAACTGTAAGGAGTGGGAGTTGGCTTTTAACAAAGGTTTGTTTATGAATCATTTCCTCTTCAGTCCCCTTCATCAAAAGAGATGTGTGTTTATATCTTCTATGGATATTCATAGCTGCTTTGCTGTTTAGAAATAATTCTCTCATTGAAATAATAAATAGGTGGCCTTATATGGCTTTCAAGTCTGGCTGAACCTTTGCTGTGCCATTGTTTCTGTGTTTCTGTTCTGGCATTTCCAGACACTTGTCAGCTGTTTACCTTTTTGATTTAATTTATCTTCTACAGAATAACCAACTGAGAATGCTTCTTATGTCAAGGATGAACTTCTGGAAAGCACATTTATGGTTTTATCTTTTCTATTCTGTTAAATGTCTTGTAGGGTTTCATCCTGGTGTCAGCTGGAAAATTGAGTGGATACATATTGATGGATATCTATCAGTGTGATCAGACTCATCCTTCAGTAGTTGGAGATTGTAGATTATATAATAGCAACAGCAGCTTCCTTTGCAGTTAAAATAATGAAGGAAATCCTGCTATACTTGGATTCTATTTCTGTGAGGCAATTTTGCCTTCCACCTGCTGTGTGCCGAGATTTAAACAGTAACTATTTCCTTGAGAGCTCCACAAGTCTCTGTAAACATTACTGCATATGAAGAGAATATAAAAAACGTGGAGGTTATGCTTTGATACCAGATTCAGCCCAGAGAGGTTGTAGGTTTCTTCGGAGGTTTTATTTTGATTTTGATGGTTAATGAGTTTTCTTTTATTTGCCCTCTTTGGATGCTATTGTGCCTTTTTCTCTCGATACATTTGTGACTTTCTTTTACGATATTCTCATGACTATTCCCAGAAGTGATTCTGCAGCTTTTTTGAGGGATAAACTACACAAAACATAAGTTGAGAACATCATCTATAGCTCCTTGATTTTTAATCTTACAGCAGATATTCCATGAATTCATTATACTATGAACTGTAATTCCCTTCTGATATGCAATAAAATAATTTTTTTTTTTTTTTTTAACCCTGACTCAACATAAGTATTATAGGAGGGCAGAAAGTGAAACTAAACATGAGGTGTAGAAATTAAATGGGAAAAGGAAATCTTGGTGGGACTTTAGGATAATGTATCAGGAGCTGCTTGAGGCTCAGGTAAAAAGATATCAGCCTTTTTTTTTTTTTCTTGTTGGCAGGTCTGCTAAAGAAATCAATTTTAAGAAAAGAATGATACAATTGTATGTGGGAAAATCTTTCTCAGTGTATTTGAGGATAACCAAGAGAGTTTTATGTAGAGTTTTAAAGGGAATGATGTTACCAACTGCAGTCTCTTTTTTTTCTGTCAGAATCCAGGTCCTGTAAAATCTCTTTTGTTCTTCTGTGGGCCCTCATCCTTTCAGCTCTGTTTTGAGTATTTTATCTAATAAAACTCGAGAAATGTTTTCTCAAAAGGGAATTCTTCAAGAAGTGATCCTGTGTTGGTCTTTAAATAGATGACAGCGTTAGGGAGTAGATTTTATGAATGTAAACAATAGGTTATGTTTAAGCACTTTTAAGCACTGGTAATAGTAAGATTTTATTTTTCATCATGAATAAAAAAAACCCCAACAACAAAAAAACCCACAACTGCTCTAGCTTTTTATTTTATCTCAGCATAGCATACAAATACATTTTTTGTGTTTTGAAAGCTGTTTGTATTGAGAAATGGAATGAGGCTAAGAGATGTAACAGGAAATGTGTGTGACTTAAAACAAGGTAGAAAGGTTGGAAATACTAAAACATGTTTTCCTGTAGCAAGTCCTTTTGTGATGTGTATCTTAGGACTGTAGAAGTTTCTTAGGGAATGAATCATGATGTTTGCTCTTTTAAACAATGCTGGGCATTAGTCAAGATTTGGGAAAAACTTCTGATCTGTCAGGAAAGGAGGAGTTTAGATGCAAAATCTGCTGTGTCACTTAGGTACTTCTGAAAAAGAGAGCTGATCCTTCAATAATAAAAAAAAAAAAAAAAAAAAAATTAATTAAATCTACTAAACTTTCAGTGTGAAACACTCATTCTTGCCACTTGGGACTCCTATTCTGTTGAATTATTGAAGGCTAATCATAACTATACATTACAGAATGTTTAGTTTTCCTCTCGGGATTGTATGCAACAGGTATGCAATCTTCAATATTTCTTCCGTCCAAATCAAATATATGATTGGCAACTACCCAATAACTGACTTGCCAATTAGTTATTTGACCTGTTCAAGGCTACAAATGTTACCTATTGAAATCTTGTCTCCCAGTGACTGTGCATTTAAAAGAAATAAATGTCACTTATTCTAAAAATATGTAGATTTCCTCACAGAACTTGCTGAGTGCTAAAACAATTTAATTCCATCCCCAATTAAACCTTTAAAAGCACTATCCATCAACCTCAACTGATAGTGTATTTGCATTTAGAGATTACAGTAGTAGAGATATCCAACAAGCAGGTTATCTTTCTTATCTAAAGGAGGACAAAAATGGGTAGTGTGTGGGCTCATTTACTTGACTTACGAAACTGGGGAAGAAAGAATGATTTAAATACAGTTGCTTTGGTATTATTCCAGTATAAAATCAGATATTGTCTTTGATAAAAATTCAGGAAATCCACTTTAAGGGGATGCTCTATACCATTGTGTGAAAACTCTTAACTATGGCAGTATATTTGAAAAATAACCTGGTATTTTAATGAAATATTCACTATGATGCATCAGTCCTTTCAAATGCAGGCTTAGAATGAGGTGGTAAAATGCAATTTAAATTTAATTGTTGTACTTAGTGATTTATGTCACACTTCCAACCAAGAAAATTTGAATCTCAAATACCCAATATTTGGGGTAGAATAGCCTTCCTGCAAATCAATACAGTTAAAGTGACTGAATGCTCTAAATGTATGTTTGACATTGTTGACAGTTTATGAATAGATCATATACTAACTTTCACAGCATCTCACCAATGCATTTTAGAAGGTTTGAATTCAAAAGAAGATTGATTCAAATATATCTGAGTTCAATCTGACTTCCTGGTACATTTCCCAAGATTTACTATGTAATAATTTCAAATTCTTGTGCCTTATAAGCTATTGAAGTTCTTTTCCACAAGAGAATACAATTTACATCCAGAGCTAGCATGGGTATGCATGTGTGTTAGAAACTAAGATAATAAGATTAAAAGGTCCTTTTGAAAAGGAAAAAGAGAAAAATCTTTTCCATATTCAAGTTGGGAATAAGAAGAAAATGGTCCTGATTCCCCGAAGGCTCCAGTTATCAGCTGTCAATCAGTACAGAGCAGCTCATGCTCAACTGTATGTGTTCTGAAGCTTCAGCTTGTGACTGTCAGAGCTGAACTTTAATCTGTTCTTGACGGGATTCTGCCGTCCATAGTTGTACCTACTTTCTTTGGATTACTGAAAAGATTCTTCCTCTCTTTAGTGTGGGTTTCCCAACTCTAGTTTCCTTTTAAATTTCACTATACTTTAGTATTATGTATTCAATCCCCATGATGAATCTTTTCAAATACTCTTTTTATGGCAGTTATCATTAACTTACCTGAAGATGGCTCACATCCCTTTTCCTTGCAAACAGTGAGAGCAAAAGCATTTCTGTACTGTTACTCTTTTCCTCGGCTGATTGTTCAGCCTCCAAATGTAATTTATTTACCTAGTCTCATTTTCCTGGAAAATTCCCTGAGAGATATTCTGTTTATTTTTCTGTGTCAGCTGATGGTAGCTTTAGACATGCATATGAAAAAAGGGTGATGTGCATCGTGTTTTGACTAGGGACAAATAAGCTAAAATCAATATAAGTGTTTGTTTTTTTTTTTTTTAAATAAAGCAATTGTATTTTTGTTTGGGTTTATTGAAAAAATGTAGTTCAGTCAAAAACTTATTTTCAGTATCATGCCTGTTGGGTGAACTGAGTGATGGAAAGACAGCTACGCTAATGATATTTTTTACTGATTGAGTTGTATTTGCTCTGAATTGCTGATTTATGAACAAGTTAATCTACTTTTAACATTCAATATTGGCTCACCTAAAAATGGCTTAAAAATAGAAATACATAACAAAGACAAATAACAATGGCAGTGGGGATCTCCAGCCTCTTCTCTGCACTCACTACATAATTCTTTCTCTGAGTGTGTTCAGGACTAAAGTGACTAATTTTCTCAGGATGTGAGCAGGTGATATTACCTTTAATTGTTGGTATCCAACATTTCTGGAGACAAAAATGCTGAGATTTTAACAGGGTAGTTGCAGTGTGGTTTTTTTTACTGATGAAGGTGATGTGATATTTCTCTGGAGCATGGTAACTTCCCTTTTCTCAGTAAAATAGAGGTGCTCAAGATCAAATTGCATCTTTAATTAAAATATGTGAATTCCTGAGGGATAGAACTGCAAGACTGCTTTCAAGATCTTGTAGCACCCTCTAGTAACTGAAAGATCTATTTAATCTGACTTTGAGTTATGTGTTTTACAAATGTAAGCTGTTAGAGGGCTAAAGAATCATTAGCCAAACTTTGTTAATGTGTTTATTAGAAGGTATGTTTGAGGTCTCTGTTTCTGAAGTCATGTTAACTCAGGCTGTCCTTGTGAGATTAGGTTCCCTTGGTTAAATAAGGAGTAGCAACTCTTGGAATTTTTGTTTTCATTCCATTCAGTAGAAAGCTGTACAGCCAGACTGTCTTCTCTTGCAGATTGTATTTTTAGGTTCATGCCTGAACACAGTTCTCAGGGAGAATAGAGTATGAGCAGGCTCTTAGCTTTTCTGTGATGCATCTTATCTGCTAGGACTAAGCCTGAAGTAGATCACAATTGCATACAGTACTGGTTTTGTATTTAAATGTCAGCATTGATCCAACAAATGTGTATGGACATTGGTGAATTAGGTCCTGAAACTATATTTTGAGATAAAATCCTTCTAAGCTTTGCATGTACCAAAAAAAAAAAAAAGAAAATTGAGAGGCTAACCTGGCAGTATAACAGAACTCTTGCAGTTTAATGATGCACAAAAGCAAGGCAAACATGTTTTGGAGCACATTTCCAGATAATTTTGGCATATTCAATCCTATTTTTTTCTTGACATTTGCATAAAAATAAATCTGCACCATCCAAATTTTTAAGGATAGTAGTTAGGATGTTAGTGAGTTTGGTAAGCAGACTTAAAGAACATTTGTAGAAGCTGTATATGTGTGGCAACAGATTGGCACCTTATTCTTGCACTCCTCCTTGCAACTCAGATCATTTTTAATTACTATTATTTTCATTTTTGATTCAGTGTAGCTGAAGAGCTTGAGAGGCTGGAAGTATTAACACATTTAGCATATAGAAGAAAGTAACACTGTACACCATGAATGCTTGCTTTTTTTCTGTTGTAGGCAGAAAACTATTTTAGGTAAGAATATTAATTCCAGTTTTGTATTATTCCTTTTTCTATGACTCAGATAGGCTTTTTATTAGCTTTTTGCTTCATCCTTCAAGAGAATAAAAACTGAGATGCTGTCATGGCTTCTAAACCCTTGATTAGCCAAGGTTAGGCTTATGGTGAGCCCTTCCTGTATTTAATTAATGAGGTGCAAGTATCTCATACCTGTTAAAGGACCCCCTTGTATCTTCCATCCTTTAGCAAGTTGTTCCTTTCCTACAATTTTCTTTCTGAGATGGCTTTCATTTTTCCTGCCAATTTTCCCCTTTCCCTGGGATGCTCTGTAACAACCAAACTTGTTCTTGTAGGTCTCATTTAAAATTCTCTGTTCCATTACAGCTTAAAGATGTAAAGCTTGGGATGCAGCACCGTTTTGATCATGTGTCTGAGGTGTGAGCAGCGCTGTGCTGCAGAAATGCCAAAGTCCTCGAAGCTTTACTGCTACCTCTCTTCATGGAATCTTTGCTCAGTATTTTATTTTAATTTCTGTTTTCAGTGAATATTTAGTGAGCTCTGATTACATAATTGAATTTGATAAACTGATGGTATATGATTGATGAGAAAGTCAGGAGTAAAAGATTAGAAGATAAAATTACTTCAAGTGTTTAAGTAAATCTTCCAGAGAGCTGGGGTAATTTATAAACCATGCTATATTCTTTATAAAAATATTCCCGTAGGTCTATTAAGTTTTAGCTTCTACCATAATTGAATTGTGTTTTGAGAATCATTTTAATGTAATACCAGCTTGATTGTGATACTTTAAGTGGGAGATAGCTCTGAGTAGGTTGCAGCATCTCTGGGTTTGGAATATTTGAGCAGGAAATGGAAGGCTGAATGACAGACCTGTGGGCAGCAGTCTTTGTCTTTCAAATAAACCTTTTTTTCTTGGGAAGACTTAAGTTAGAATGACTAAGTGGATAATTCAGAATGAAATAATGGATGAGGTTATACTACTTGAGTCTTTCAATCACTGAAACACAGGATCAACAAATTACTCAGCTAGAGGTTTACAGTGCAGATACCAGTTTCATTGTAATCTAAATGAAGCCCTGAACGGCTCAACTTTCATCAGGAAGGAAGAGTTTAACAAGCTCATTTCATGAGCCTCTATAGACTCGCAAGTAAATATAACTTTCAGGTGACTCAGCACTAATCATTTCAATTTATCAGTTGAACTCTGTTAGAACCCCTTTCCCTAAATACCAGCACATCTCACTTCCACTGGCCTTTTCATCTTCAGAGGAAGCCTGACGCCTTTAATCTTGCAAGGGTAGAATATCTGTCTCTTCACTCCTTTGGGAGGATCCCCCAAATATATGTGAAGCCTCTGAAAGAATTTAACATTTCCTCACTTGTTTAGGAATATCTTTGTAAAAATGTGGGTTTTTTGCTCTAGGTAAAATAACTGAATTCCACACTGACATCATCTAAGTGATGTAAATTTTAAAATATTAGTTGATTTTACTAGTTAGGAGAAAATGGGAATTGAGATAAGACTTATTCACAATATTTGCAGTCATTAAAATATATTAAAAAAGAAGCAGCTTTTCAGAATGTAATAGAGTGGAGAAGTGCAGAAAACATCTTTGGTTTGCCTGGGACTGTGTGTTAGTTTGGCACTGTTCCCATTTTCTCATATGTTGAATTGTCACAGCTTCTTGTATATCCATTTTTAAGAAAATATTACTAATATGCACTATCCATTAATCAATTTGTTTGAAAATCAAATTGTTTTAAATGCTGTAAATCAGAAAATTTTCAAATTTGAAATAAAAATATTTTATGTTTTTTAATTCAGGGGTTTTTTTAATATTTTTAATTGAGTTTTTGTGTAATAGTTTGTAAGTATTGCCTTAAGATAATGTGGTGGGGCTTTTTTTTCTGCAGAAGTAACTATATATTTCTAAAGTTACATTGTAAAAACGAGGGAGACAATTTGTCAGTACAAATCATCAAATGTGTATGCAGCTGATGTTCAGCTTTATAGCCATTTGTAGCAAATAGTTTGGCAACAGTCGACCTGTGACTCCTTGACCACACTCAGCTGAGGCGCAGCTGCTACCCTGGGACTGTACAATTAGGCTGATAATGAGTCTGTGTTGCCATGTGGTCTGTGAAGTAATAAAAATTCCCTGATAAGAGGGAAAGCAAAAGATAAGGGCTTAGAGAGGTTGACATCACCAGGCCGAGCTGCATTCCCACTGCCATCCCAATCTGCAGTGGGACTCTAAACACCTTGGAAGCTGCTGACACCCTTTGCTTTCAGCTCCTTCTTCCCTAATGTGCGTGGTTGCTCTTTTGTAACTATCAACTATTAAAGATTCTATAGTATGTTAGCTTTGGATTCACAAATTTCAGATGGCTTTGAATATTATCTGAGGTCACTTCCCCATAAATGGCAAATGATAGCTAAACTCTTTAAATAGCAAGTATGAAAATACCTCAGCTTAATCTAAACTAAGTTTTAAAGGAAAGATTAGCAATTTAACTGAACAGGCTGTTGCACTGGGACAACATTTGTGGATCTGTCTTTTCTTTTTTTGGTATTTTAATATATAAACCTCACGCACACTGCACTTCTAAGAAGCAGAGTGCAGTAGCATCTGCCTATTCTATATTATTCCATATTTTGTATTAGATCTCTGGCTTTGAATATAACTTGTGTATTTTATATATTTCTATCTACACATAAACATGTTAATTTTGATTATAGAAGGTATTTGTAAACTTCTAAGATTAAGTCTGTAATTCCTACGTAGTTAGAAGCAGAAATTTGATGCGTACAGTGTGAAACTCTTCATATTCCAGAGGTGACATGGGGGGGTCTCTGGCAGGTGTAGACTTGTCATAAATCTGCGTTTGAACAAAGTTTGGCAACTTACCAGTTAAGAATTTTGCTTGGAATATTTTAAACATTTGTGATCCAGGGGAGAACAAGAGTTTGAGACTACATATGACCCTTGAATGCTATTGAAGTACCCTAATTCAAAATCTGTTAGTGGTTTCAGGTAATATAATTTAACACTTTTGGTTGGCAGTAACATGGAAAAAACACGTTAATCTTGTGATTTTGTCAGTTGTTTTTTTCTAAACCTTTTTTTTTCTTTTCTATAAAAATTCTTCATTTACCCTGAGACTTCTCCTGCTGTGATAATCATTTCTATCCAAGATTACTCTTCTGGTTTCTATACAACAAATAAAAAAGAAAAAAAAAAAAAAGAAAAAAAAAAAGAAGAGCTTTGAGTGGATTTAATCCTCAAAGAAGGGGCAGGGAGGTGAAGCCAATAGGGCTGTTCACTGCCTGCCACTGCAGACAAAGCTGAAATTCTTATAAACAGTAAATATGGACAAAAGCTTCTCTGAATTGGCACTCCTAAATAAGTACCAAGGACTAAGGTTATCAAGATCTTGTGAATTCTGCCTCTAAAGATAAAACATAGTTATGAATATACCAGTTTAAGCTTTAACTGATGAATCGTGTTGTCTCTTGTTTTACAATGACCACTTTGAGAAGAAATGAGTTAAGCATCAATAGCTTATATTGTAGGTGCTTAAATAGCTTACAAAACCATTTTCTCTTTGTATTTCAGATGATGTTGCACCATACTTCAAGACTGAACCAGGCTTGCCCCAGATACACCTGGAAGGAAATCGACTCGTACTTACGTGCCTTGCCGAAGGCAGCTGGCCCTTGGAATTTAAGTGGTTACACAATGACAGTGAAATAACCACCTACTCCAGTGAATATAAGTAAATAAAACCTATATAATAGCCCTTTCTGAGTAATTGCAAAAAAACCAAACCAAAACAAACACCCCACCCCAAATCTCCAATACCTCAAAGCAGCTTTATAGATACTGATACATTTTTCATCATGAAAGACCACTGTATTTTGTAAACAAATAAGATCTCTATGAAAGAATCTCCTTTGCTAAGAATTATATTTCACACTTGAAAACAAGGGTTGTAACATAGATACATAGTATTTTTTAAGTACCAAAACTGCTTTTTACTGGAGATGTAACCTTACATGTATTTGTAATAAATAGCCAGCATATTCCTTAGCTAAATGTCACATATGATGTGCTACTCATTCTTGAACAAAGCTAAGCTCACTGGGACTATTCTTTTCAATAAAATGTAGAAGAATGTGATCTCTCTTAAATTGCTTATGAAACTTTTGGTTTTGTTTCTGAGAATGTGAAAATTAATCTAGTTTAACAAACTGTTCTTCTATGATTATGTGCTTGGCTCTCAGGACCTCACTGACACCCTCTCCATTCTACAAGTCATCCCATCAAGCAGGAGAAAAACCACACTGTGCCTAATCAGAGCTGCATTTTTGCTGATAGGCAGCAGATGGCTGGACAAATATCAAAGCATAAACCATCCAAGTTTTGTCCGCTTTTCTTTAATGGGAGCATTAACTGGACCCCCCCTATGCAATTGGCAATTTCTGTAACCTTATAGAAATGTAATATTTATGAAACTTATTTGTTGCTTCCAGATTTTGTTGATATTATTTAGTGAATTCAGAATTATAAGGGGTGGGTAAATGACAGAAGTAGCCCTTATAACACTTGTATCTTTAGCAAACCAAGCTAAATACTGCACATTTGTCATTGCATTGCTTAAGGTAGGGGGAAAGTTGTGCTCCATCATTATGGACAGAAATTGCAGTACAGATTAGTATAAAAATGCAGATAATGGTATAAAGTCCTATATTGTGACACAAGGTAGCCCATAATTACTTTTCTCAAAGATTTTCAAAATTGCAACCTAACATTAATTTATTTTCAATATTGTTTAAATTTATAGAGCAGTAGGCAAAAAAAAGTCCCTTTAATAATGTTTTAAAACTTTTTTAGTTGTTTAGCACATGAAATATTTAGCAAGTGTGTTTCCAACCAAAGATATAGTTCTATGGGAACTTTCCTAGAATTTCAAGACTTTTGATTTAGGTGAGACCCCTTAGTCCTGAGTAATTACATCTATTAATGGTTGCCTTGAGATAAACTGATACCTCAAAATGAACCATACACACACATAGAAGAGATTTGTGAATACGTTCTAGAAAACAACAAAAAAAATTCTCTATAGCACAATTAATCACTAGAGGTTTGAGCATTACTTTGTGTAAATGCCACCAGGTTTGATCAACAGCAGCAGAGTCTGTTGTAGTTTCTTGGTAGAAGGAGCTGACAACAGCTCTTAACAGTGTAAGATGCTGAGAAAGTAAGACAAAGAAATGGTGTGGGAGGACAAAACACACGAACATGGAATCAACAAAAAGCAAAGGTCAGAACTTTGTAGATGTTGTAGTCACTGAGAAACTTACATTTCACAATCTTAGCAGAAACCTGAATAAGAACAGGTGCATTTTGAAACTAAGATCAGAAAGCCATGGTATGTCTTAAACAACTGTGCATCCTAATTCAAAATCATAATTTTACTGTGAATTGCAGAATCAGTGTATTGGAACACCTTTCCCAAGCTGTATATGCACATATATGTGTGTGTGTACAGTATCTGGTTTCTTATAATTGGACTTAATTAAGTCTAATGAACATCAGGTCATGACACAAGTTATATTTATTACTTTTGCATTTTTTTCTATTGTTCTTGTTTCTCTTTCTAATTATAACATCTGTTGCAGAGACCATTAAGAAGATAGTAAACTACTGGCTTATAATAATAAAATAACATTGATAGAAAATACTAATTTAGAAGTTACAGCCCTATTACAACTACTATACCACAGTCAGAGATAAGCTGAACAGGATTTTGATTATATAGAAATGCAAAGCTTTAAGCTTCCAAAAAGGATTATATGGCATAGGTGCATTAGGATGAATGAAAGTGAGGAAAAGATATGCTTAGACATAAAAATTCCAGTAGCAAAATTTAAACCTTGACCCCATAATAGTTTGCTCTGCAGTTCTCTTGGGTAAATACTCTGTTTAAATGCATGAATCTTGCCTGTGTAAGTGACTTCAACTGCAATTTGAGTCATCAATCAAAGATTTTTGGTAATTGATATTACTTAGTGTGTCTCAAAGTAATATCTATATTTTAACAGGCTGCAAATATTCAGAGCTTATTATAACACACCAAGTGAGTAAAGAACTAACTGGAGTCTTTGCATTTTGACATTGGTGACCCTGAATGAACAGCTTTTCTCTGTACAACAATGCTGGTTATGGCATAGCCTGCCTTTTATGGTGATTGTGCATGCACTAGTTTGTATTAAGAATTTATAAAACAACCTTACAAATTCTTTGTGATCTGAGATAGATGTAATGAAAACTGATCAATATTACTGACTGCAGTAGCAATTTTGGTTGTGTCTATAAGTTAAGAGGTTGAGTCTTAAAGTTCAGGCAGTGACTTTTTTCCCTTTCTTTTTTTTCATTTGTTTTCCTTTGAATTAAGATCTTGACCAGGTGTGTCTTCCATATTTGCTTTTGTGGCAAGAAATTAAGAAACTAATGTCTAAGCAGCAGTACACTTTCCTCCCAAACTGCTTAAAAGTATCTTATTTAATAAAACGTGTTTGGTTTTAATTCTGTCTTCACAATTATGGCTGTTAAAAACCTGTACATAAAAACCTAAACATAAGCATTAGCTAGCATTTCTCCTTAGGTGTTTGATACCAGTTCATCCTTTAACTTGTTGCAGTCCTGGTGACAGAGCATGTTATGCTCTGGAAGAATTCCCTTGAAGCTTCCTTTCGTGCTTGTTGCTTTACATCTTTTATGGAACCTTTCTAAACAGCCAATTTCTCGTTGATTGTATCATTCAAATCAGAAAAACTTGACTGACTTTCTAAAGTACTCAGATCCCCAGAAACCTGAAGTAGCCTCCTGCACCTATACGATGGGAAGATCTTCTGTCTTGAAAGTTAGAGTGTGGACAAAAACAAAGTAAAATTATGAATTTTGTCTTGTCACTGTAAAAAAAAATGTATTAACCTTTGATATAAATTAATTCCCTGTAAGGAAATCTTATTTTGAATTTAGAAAGCGCTATTAGTATCTCATCTTGCATATCAGAAAATAAATAGAATGCTGAAAGCATGGCAGAAAAAGCAATATTCTGACTATTAGGTCAATAAAAAAAGTGTATTGAAAAAAAAATGATCAGACATATCAGGTGCATAAAGACTGTTTAAAATTGTAAACACAGCACTGGAACTTCCATTAATATCTATTTAACTCTTGACCAAATTTGTAATTTCAAGTTAGTCTCAAATAATATAAGCATATGTTCTATCCTCTTTCTTTTTACTTTCATTATTTAATTCTTCTAATTTTTCTTTCCCTACCTGCACATTGTTACCCAGTAGGTCCACAGAGAAAGCAACTGCTCGTTAGGTTTGGGCTGTCTTAGAATTTCCAAGGTAGATGGGATTTTCACTATAAACTTTTAAAAGATTGTCTTTTCTTCAGGCAACATAGTGAGAATGTTTCCTGCTGAAACATTAATAAGTCAGAAAAGAAAATCAAAGTAGGACACTTATGATCTAATTATTTGTTTTGCCCTAGTGGCAGAAAAACTAACTCTGCCTTACTGTCTTGGTACAGATGAATACCAAAGAAAGAAGCCTTTAATTTTGTCTCTATTTAATAGACAAACACAATACTGGGTCTTTGTGGGAGGAAAAAAAATGTGTTAACCTATAAACTATTTAGTAAAATGAACTGTAGAAATTAATTGTCAATATTTATTTGTCAGAATTTGTTTGTGGACTTTGTTTGTGGTTTTTTTTGTTGAATGGTTGGTTTTTTGTTTGTTTTGGTTGGTTGGTTGGGGGTTGGTTGATTGGTTTGGTTTGGGCTTTTTTCCCCCAACAATCATCTGCCTGGTTGAGAAGGAAATTGTTTCGTAAGGAAGTAGGGATACCTTATGTCCTGTTGATTTCTATCCTATGCCTTCTATTTTCACCTCTTTCCTATGTCATGCTCATCAGGCAAGAGGCAGCTTGGCTAATTCAGAATTATATACTCACTGGACAGCAAGTATTTGTGTGCTGATTGTTGGGTTTACTACTCCCAAACTTAGCACTGATTTGAGTCTTCCTTATCTTTCCAGTACAAATTGTCATAATCACTGGAGAAAATTTGCTGTTTGCTCCAAAGCAGGTCAGGAAGAGACATATTAAGGACACAGCAGACAGAAAACAGTATTTCCTCCAACTCGTATACTTAGGAAGCCAGGGTCTGCTAGGAATCTCAATAGATGCTGAAATTTGTCCGTAGCATTGGGCTGTTTTAATTCACCATATTTGGTTGTCTGACCTATGTGCTATAGTGTATTTGATTGCAATTATAATGTAGTGATTATAGTCTTCATTTACCACTTAAAGAAGATTTCTTTTTCTTTTTCTGCTGTCTGATCCTGTTCAGGTATTAGGCTGTGTATGTGGGTGTGTGTAGTGTGAGTATGAGGAGAGATGCTTTCTTTTAGTGGAATTAAATTTTGAAGATGAACATTCAGTGGTTTTCTTTTTCCTTATCTTTTCATAAAGACTTTCATTAATCCTACCATAATATCTCCGGAAGGTGACCGAGGGAATATGTGCTTTGATTAATGTTTGTTTAATGCAGGATTATCTATATTATTCATGTGTTTTATTCACATTAAAACTGTGCCTATCAGCTCATTTTCATGTTGAGTAATCAGTTGAATGAGGAAGGTGAGCATTAGTGGACTGACTTCTTAAGCATAGTGAAGGGTAGAACAAATACAATGTACAGTGCACTGTGTCTTTTCAAGTATTCTTCTGAATTACAGTGGTCATACAGTGTAGTAACCATCTTTTTTTTTTTTTTCCTCAATGGAAAGATTTCTTGCAAGTCTACCTAATGCCTGAGTTTTGATTACACTTTTCTTGTGCCACCTCTAAACAAATTCCCAGGCATCTTTGTATTATGAATGAGGATACATAAAACTAAGGAAAACATTTAAGTCTCTCTTTCAAGAGAATTTGTGGAGAACTAATTATTATATATCAAATATAGATCTTAAAATATATTTTATGTATTTCAACTATTTTTTTTTCTCTATAGTACAGACAATATTGTAGCCAAAGAGAGGAGATTGGAGCCAAAAAGGGAATACTATTTGTAAGAAAAACTACCATAAGCATTTGAGACACTGTAAAATATTAGAGAAATAAGAAATGCTGCACAAAGTAGAACTGATCCACCTTTAGGAAGAAGTGCACTATAATTCTGCATTTTTGTTTTACAGGTACATCATCCCAGCTTTGCAGAAGTCTGATGCTGGCTTTTATCAATGTGTCGTACGGAACAGGATGGGGGCATTGCTGCAAAGAAGATCTGAAGTTCAAGTAGCATGTATGTTTGAATGGAAGTTATTCCATGGTTCATTAGCTAACTGATTCTTTTTGTGGGTAAAACCCCAACATAATAACATTTGCTAGTCTGAGAAGTTATTAGATGTAATATTGAATAATAATATTCAGTTGTTTCTTGATGAAAACCTTGCTAACAAAACTTTGAAAGTCTGTTTGCAACACCTTTCTGAACCAAACCCCCTGATGTTTATGACACTTCAGTTTGGACTATGCAGAATTGTTGAGTTGACCTCTGATTTGATATCTGGCTTCCATTTGGAAATGTTAAATTGATTTTCTCAGGAGTTAACATGACCCACAAAATGATCGCACACTATCATTTTCTGTCAGTTATTATACTGAAAATATATTCCAAATAACTTGTTTGGAAATGATCATAAAATTAAGGCCTTTTTTTGGCTTTCAATGTAAAAGCATAAAAAGGAATTTTAAACCCCCCCAGATTTGTATACTGTGTGTAAGCAATCTGATACATGGATCAAATTTCTTTTCCTCAGGGTTGATCACTGAAAATTCAGTAGTAGTAAATGTCACTTGATAAGTGGAATTTAGATAAATTGAATTATTTATTGAAAACCTAATTCCAAGAAAATGATTCAAGTTAATCACTATGTCACAAGGGAAATTACATGGAATTTCCTGTGTTTTAAAATAAAAATAGTTACAAATGATACTATTTAATTTTTGGTATCATGGTCACTGGTTTACTGTATTACAGTAAATTATGTTACTATATTTGTACTGTCAGTAATATCAGTAATTTGATGTTTGCTCACTGGGTGGGATTGTGTCAGAGATGCTGGGAGCTAATGTAAAAATAAACTACTGCTAAAATGTGGTTTTCCTTCTGTGCCTTCTGCCAGCCCTTATGTCCTTGCTGTATACACCTCCTAGGGACCTTGTGCTCACTCTGATGTGTGTCAGACCCTTGCAAGTACTTTTATGAATATTCTTCTTCTGGTTTAGTGAATTGTATCAGGTCACAGAGGATCTACTGTAAGCTGGTGTGAGTGAGCGTAATAACTGTGAGTGGGGTAGGGGACCTCCAAAAAGGTTTGAAGGGGAAGATGGAGCAGGGGAAAGCGAGGGTGAGATGCTTCTTGTTCTGCAGCAGTGAGCCATTGAATTAGCATGGATGCCTCTGGAGTTGCATTTACAGTTGTGGTTTCAGGGGACAAAGGCGTTGGTAGCAGTACCAAAGAAAAATGTACCCATTTTCTCCTCCATCCCACTAATCGCTCCCACTCTTGTATTGCAGCGTAGCACACTATCCCTTTAGGCTCAGCAGGAAAACATGTTTGTGCAGCTGTGGACTGGGAAACTTCTCCAAAATTTTTTTTTAAAAGCAACAATTATTTTTTAAGGTTTGTTAGAACAGTTCTTTTTCCCCTGTCTGATTTCCTATGCAGCTGTACAGGCAGTGGTACTGGCGTAGTGAAGGGAGCAATTCTTGAGGGGAATTTGTGGGAACAAGAGTGAGGAGGAGGGACAGGAATACTTCACCTTGATATTGATGCTGAAGAATTTTGTCTCCTGAAAATACAGCTTCATTCCCCTCTGAATAAGGAAAATATTTGCAGTAAAGTGTTTTGTTTTCTCCAGGCTTTTTTTTTTTGTGTGTGTGTGTGCGCATGTTTGGTTGTTTAGAGAAAAAGAAGTAATTTCTTACTTTTCTTCAGTTTTAATTTTTTCCCCCATTCAATGTGTAGCTCTGCATTGCTGAACAAGGCTAAAAAGCTATCTCTTAAGACTTTTTTTGTCTGAATTAAAAGATTTATTTATTTATTTATTTATGCTGATAAAGACATTGAGAAAAAGCAAAGCAACTCTTATATGACCTGGGAGACCTTTGGTCTTGAACTTATAGTGACATATATCACTCCTATAGTGGCACTTGTCAGGTAGACTTACATTTTATTCCTGCAGATTAAAGTGTTCTACAAGTTTTAAATATCTGCTTTCTCAGCTACCCAGGATATCTACTGATACTGTCTTCTGTATTTTTTTCAATCTAGATTAATTGATTTTAAGCTCTGTGGATATAAATAAGAACCTGATATTTTATCATATTATACTTCTTGGTTGTTCTTGAAAATATATCAGAAAGCAGCATTCCAAGGGGTTACTTAAGTCATTTTATCCAGTCATCGAGAGATACAGGGAACTGTATATTAGATGTTAAACTCAGAAGGGTTCACAGGAAATGAACTGGTTTAGCCCCACTGGATAGAGGATGCTTCCCAATATAGTTAAACTCAGGATCTCTAGAAAAAGAGTAAAGTACAATTACAATGTGCACTGAGAAAGATCTGAGGTATTTTCCATGTCCTAGATCTCTGAAGTAGCAGGGAACTCATTAAATAATTAAAAAAAAAAGTTCTCAACAGATGCTAACGTATTACTTAGCTGAATGGGAACCGATATTTGTGAGAAAACTGCTGAGTAAATCTTAATTACAGGATGGGCTTAAAAACTCATGGATTGCAATGACTAAATCATATGACAGTGAAGTTAATTAGATCCACCTACGCGGTTTGAAACTTCTTTTCAAGTACATGATCTGATTACAGTTGTAAGAAATATGTAGCAACAGAGGAAGTACAATGCTGACTATGTCTGAATAAGTAACTCAGAAATCAAAGATGATTAAAGCTTCTTTAGAACGCCACGTGTTTTAATTTCTGCTCTGGCTCTGTCTCTTCTCATCTCCTGCCATCCACAGTCCTGATAGTAGTCTTCTATGTTTCAATAGCCTTTGCATCCCTCTCTGAGCAGAGAACTTGTAAAGAACCTTGTGGTCCTTCAAAAATAAAATAAAATAAAAATTAGGGAATTCAGTAGCAGAATCCAGAATAGTTCTCTCTGTGTGTGGCAGTTTCTTGGTTTAAAGCAAATTAAAATGCATAGACGTTCTTTAGGTAGAAGGTGAGTAAGTAGTAGCCTACAGCCCTGTTTATTTTAATGGATAGGAATGTGATACAAAAGGCAAATAAATCTTAGAACCATTTAGGTTGGAAAAGACCTTTCAGATCATCAAGTCCAACTGTTAACCCAGCACTGCCAGGACACCACTAAACCATGTCCCTCGGCACCACACATCACAGCTTTTAAAACCCTAAAGGGATGAAGAGTCTGCTACTTCCCTGGACAGCCTGTTCCAGGGCTTGACAACCCTTTTGGGGAAGAAATTTTTCCTGCTATCCAACCTAAACCTCCCCTGGCACAACTTGAGGCCGGTTCCTCTTGTCCTATCACTTGTTACATGGGAGACTGACCCCCACCTTGCCACAACCTCCTTGCAGGTAGTTGTAGAGAGCACGAGAAGGTCTCCCCTGAGCCTCCTTTTCTCTGGGCTAAACAACCCCAGGTCCCTCGTTGCTTCTCAGAAGACTTGTTCTCTAGACCCTTCACCAGCTTCATTGACCTTGTCTGGACATGCTCCAACCCCGTAATATACTTCTGGGAGTGAGGGACCCCAAAAAAGAAGCTAGGATTCAAGGTGTAGTCTCAGCAGTGCCAAATACAGGGGGATGATCCCTGCGTTAGTCCTGCTGATACAACCCAGGATACCATTGACCTTCAACAAAAGAAAACCAAGAAAACATTCACTGAAATTTTACAAAGACTCAATAGATATGTGAACTTGTTTATGAAATAAAACCTTCAGAGACAGAGATCTGAAATTGTTTTCTTTTTTCCATTAATTTTTTTGTTAAAAGCTGCTCTTTAATACTGCTGATACTTTTGTAAATGTCAAAGATCTAGATGCACTATTTAAATTGTAATGTAGTGCCAGAAGAACTAATAGCTACCAGTGTGACTATAGCCTTGTTATTTTGATGTCCTTTTGGGTATAATGACTTGCCTTGATCTGACTATGCATTGGTTTGACTGCAAGTGATACAGCTGCTTCTCTGTTTGTGTAGCTATGGATAAAAGGTTTTAAAACAACCTGATGACCTAAAAATTGGTAAAATTATGTACACCAATGCATTTTTTTGCATGGCACAGGAATTTATTTTCTTTTTTCATGAATTTATTTAAAAATTTCACAAACCAAATCTTCATTAAAATGTCACATGGAGTTAAAACCACTCAGTTACTGCAAAAGAACACGGAGGCCCTGCAGTGCTGCTGACTGATGGGCTTCTTGGGTGCACCAGGAGTGCTTGAATTTGCCTTATACCTCACGTTCATCCAAATCTGCATTAATCCAAACTGTCTTATGATCTGTAGCGTCATATTGACTAATTATAGGCAGTGCCAGTGACTGTGGTAAAACACAGGTATTTCTATGTCCGCTGAAAAGAAATGGGGAGAGAGACAACAACTTCCAAAACTCTTAGTATATTTTTTTCTTTGCAGACATGGGAAATTTCATGGACGCAAACCAGAGAAAAACAGTGACTGAAGGCCAAGCTGCAGTTCTTAATTTCCTACACATAGTCAGCTATCCAAGACCACAAGTGACATGGTTTAGAGATGGGCACAAGATTATACCAAGCAGCAGAATGTAAGTCAATTTAAAGCTCAAAATGCTCCTACCCTAAAATATGATTAATTATATTTGATAACACAACTTACATTTTAAGTATACTAATTATGGTTTAAAGAGAATAAAGTAGACTCATTCATACTAAGTTTGAGATAAATGACTATTTTAAGACCGTCTCTGAACTTCCTAAGCAGTTTGACAAAATAATTCATGTGGTTTTAATGGTCCTGGTGCAGCATAAGGGACTAGATACGCTGAATGTCTGCGCTTCCTTCACGCTATTCATTTTCATGATACATTTTGGAAAAGTAAATGCTTATCTCTCAATTACGTTTACTTGAATGGACTAACTTAATGAATACTGAGATTTTTCTTTTTTAATATATGAGTCTAAGGGTTTTTTTTACATAGAGTTATGCTAATACTGTTTTCCTCATGATAAAATTCTAAATATTGCTTAGTTTTTCCTTATCTTTTCAGCCTACAATGACAGGTTTATTTCATTTTGACTAATTAGTAGCTCACCTACTAATGGCATGGTACTTGCACTTTGACTAGTTATTATCTGAAGGCATGCTCATTTATCCTTCCTTGAACCAGTTATGAAGCTATCCTGTGTTTCTACCTGCACAGTTTTATACACAGACTGAAGGGGTTAGCTGTAACATTAAAAAGAATTGCTAAAATATTTTTTACTTACCTAGTTTATTAGATAACTACTGAAATGCCAAGAATGGTGGTTAATTTTGTCTCTGTATTGTTTTTTTTTATGTGTTCAAAGGGACAGATGTGCTAGCAACTGATGGTAATGGGATAATGCTAAGTTCCAGAAGGGGTTATGAGTCTTTGGAGTTTATATTAGACAGGGAAAACTCTTCTTGGACTTTAAGATAATTAATCTGTGCTGTATATTTTACTGCTGCTTATGTGAATTTTTTAAACCTGAAAGCTAGTATTAGAGGCTCTTGGAAACTGTTAAAATTAGTATTGCAGGGATGTGGAAGAAACTATGTAATAATTTATGAATAATTTAATAGTAATTTGATGGGAAACAGCTGGAAGATGAAACAATGGGTTTCTGGGCAATCTCTTGAAGAGAGCTAAGTGACAAATCCTGAGTTATTAACCATTAAGAATTTACTTCCTCCACTCCTGCCACATTACAAATTTTCTTTTGTCAATGCTGAGAATACACAAATCAAAAATTTGCAGGTGGTGAACAAGCCTTGTTATCCAGGTATCAGACAGTTTCTTGGAAGCTATTACGGGGGAAGAGAGCAGAGTGACCTAGGTAGCCATGCAGTGTCTGAAAATGAGATTTGTGTGAGTTCTCTTACAGTTTGGGAAAATTGCAAGTAGAGATATGTGTTGTGTATTCATTAATATAAAATCCTAATTTTCATATGCTATGCTGTACTCTTGCTTCTACCCTGTTGGGATTGTTAGGATAAAATCACTTGTTATTCATAGCACTGTGGTAATGTTTGCAAATGGGGAAAACTGTAAAACTCTGTTCCATAGTAGGGGCAAAATATGCCTAAAAGTTTCCACATATATTTTATTTCCCCGGCCAGAAATTTTGTCTGAAAGGAATCTGAGGACATTTGTCTGGCCTGTGTAGGAATTTCTGAATACTTTGGCAGTAGAAGTACACGTGGTGAAAATGTGAACCTCCCTGTAAGTTTGATATATGTCCTATAGTAAGCCTGATAAGTTCAGGAAGTGACAGATTTATGGTACACATACCAATCATCAGTGCACTCTATGCACAGTAGGTCTGTTGCTCCCTCAAATTATTGGAAAAACCATATAGCATCCACTCACATATTGCTGTCTGAAATTCTCCAAGTAAGAATGGCAGCCCTATAAACAGGAAACCTGACACGTGGAGAGGATGCATATAAAACTGTGAGAAATGTAAAAATACCTTATGGGAGCTCTGTTTTTATCTGTGGAGCAAGTTGTGTGTTTAACATATTTTCTGTATGCAAAGAGGTGTATCAATCTAACTGATCAGTTTAGCAGGTGATCTAGTTAGATTGATGCATCAGTCTAACTGGATCACCTGCTAAACTGATCAGTTAAATTGATACGACCACCTTGTATGGATGCACTTTAAACTGATGAAAAGTACCTTATATTGCTAAATCAATATAAAGCATTTTTAATCTTCTTAAACAAGCTTGCAATGATTTAGCTAAATCAATCAGCTAGTTTGTCAGCTGTAATGATCACTAGAAGTGACACCGCTGCAGCGTATACAGACTAAGGAAATAAGCAGTGCTAAAAATGAGGACAGTAGTGTTGGGTACAGCACAATTCGTTCAAATAGTTGGTCAAGTTAATTCTTACTCATGCAAAAGCCTTAATGTACATGTACTTAGCAGTGCACCAGTTTTATGCCATAATACTGATGCTGATGCTTATTTACCCAGAGCTACTCCCACCTTTAGAATGAATTCATTTCACTGGTGTGGAAACAGCGTTGTTGTCCTGTGAGGAATATGAAAGATCAAAAGTTAGGACTAGTTCCGAGGAAACAAAAAATTCTTAAGATGTCCAAGGAATGTCATTTAACTGGCTCTCCAGTCGGGTTTACCTAGCAGGTTCAAGGTAGTAAATGCTGATGTTTTTCTCCTTTATTGTTTAACAGTATTTAGGACATTTATGAGGAGGTGATCTGCTACCTATTCAGCATTCCAGGAGTGTATCTGTAGGGAGCCAAGATAACAGGATTGCTCAATTAACAATAATTTCTGGTATCACTATTTGTATTCTTTTAAAGAAACTTTACAATATGTCAAATAAGTCTCTTATTTGTTCTTCGTCTACTCTAATAATTATTTAGACATGTTAACAGAGTTACCAGTTCTAACAGGTTACAGAATCATAGGGTCATAGAATAGTTTGAGTTGGAAGGGACCTTTAAAGGTCACCTTATCCAATCGCCCCTGCAGGAAGCAGGGACATCTGTAACTAAAGCAGGTTGCTCAGAGCCACGTCCAACCTGACCTGGAATGTTTCCAGGGATGGGGCTTCTACCAGTTCTCTAGGCATCCTGGGTCAGTGTTTTACTACCCTCAGCATCAAAAATTCCTTCTTGCTGACCTAAATCTCCCCTCTTGTTTAAAACCGTCAACCCTTGTCCTGTCACAACAGGCCCTGATGAAAAGTCCATCCCCATCTTTCTTATAGGCTCCCTTTGAGTACTGAAAAGGTGCAATAAGGTCTCCCTGGAGCCTTGTCTTCAGGCTGAACATCCCCAACTCTCTCAGCCTGGCCTCACAGCAGAGGGGTTCTACCCCTGATCATCTTTGGGGACTCCTCTGGCCACACTCCAATGTATCCATGTCTTTACTGTGCTGAGGACTCCAGAGCTGGACACTGTATGGGGGGATCTCACCAGAGTGGATATTCCTGAATTTTGATGACCAGGTGTAACAAACCTGTAATTTCCTGTTTCTCTTAAAGATCATCAGGCTGAAAAGTGCCAGTTATTCAGGATGGGGAAAAACAAAGCAAAACAAACAGAAAAAGAATCAATATATCTTGTTTAACCTTTTTTTTAGTTAGAATGGTAATCCTACTCTGTGAGTGTGCATGGCTGTAATACTTTGTGGTGGAATGTTTTCTTAGAGACATAGGCATTTTTTTTTCAAGTTGCATATTCTGTTTAATGTAACTGGTAGTGTAACTCATGGAGGAATTTTGCAGCAAGTAACTATGTATTAATTCCCATTTTAGTGGTCTTGGTGCCATAATATTCTGTTAAAATTCCCTAGAGAAAAGCAAGAATAGAATGACAAGTTTATCCTAATGGAGTGGGCATGTCAAGTTAACAAATCCCTGCCTAGTATATGAACGTGAAGCAAATGGCCTGCATATACTCCTGGGGTTGTTACAGTTTATGACTTAAGGCAACTAACAAATCTGCAGCAGAGCTAGTATGTCATGATGATGTGTATTTAAAAATGTAAGTCCTAAAATTTTCTCTCCACCCTGTTTCATACAGTGTGCATGTATATATTCACTTCAGGTTTTTTTGCATTATCTGTCACCAAAGCCTCACCTTGGTATTTTCAAGAAGTCTTTCTAGATCATCAGAAGGAAGCTGTGTACATTCCAGAAAAGTATGAAGTGGAGAACCAGAGAGAAGACCAAAAGATCAACAGCAAGAGAAGATAAACAAGTAGAGGAATTGGGGCTTGGGATGGTCTTTATTATTATCTTACATGAAAATTTCTGAAGAAGCTTTAGAAAAGACTTCACATTACACCTAGACAGATGAATGTTTTCCAAATACACTAGTAAACTAATGTGGAATTACATCTGCACTGTTATCCAGGGTCTTGACTGATGGGATGATTTCACCTGCTTTCCCTCACATCTTACAGAAAACAATAGATTCTCTAAAGGTAACAGCATCAAAAGAAATTGCTACTCTGAGATGTCAAGTCTTCAGCTTGCCTTGCCTGGGTGTACTTCATCAGACTTCAAAGCAGAGCACACTCAACTTTTTTTACACAAGACATGTATCGTACCTTGGAGCAGCACAAAGCACAGTAGCACTGACTGGCAAGGTCTACAATTGCCTTTCAGTGGTGGTATTGAGGAATTAAACTCTGAATAGTATTAGAGGATTTTTTTTTTACCTTTTTCTAAGTGACTTTTTCACTGAAAAGATTCACTCTAGCCATCAATTCACTTACTGCTGGTTTCTTCTTTAAGAAGAAAACATGCTATGAAGATATCATTCCTTGTTAACCTGCTTACAATGAAACCCATTTTTCTCCCCTAGTAAGCTGCAGTTAGATGAATATTAACTTATGTCATTTGTTAGTGAAATTATGTCTGACACAAAACAGGAAAGTTCATTTTTTGGCATATCAAGGCACTTCTGGAGTGTCCTGTTGATCTGGGTTGACATTTTGTCACTTAGTTAACTGTTAGTGAACCAATGCACTTCATTCTACTAGACAGGGAAGATGAATTGCATTGCCTTTAGGTATCCATGAGTTTGATATCTACTTTTGCATTAAGAACAATTTATTATATATTTGAATGTGTGTGGTCACTGCTAACTCTTACAGAGAATAAATGTGCTGACAAATTGTGGAATGAAAATATGTTAGGCAAAAATAAACTGCTAAATAGGACTTGCTGTGGTTTTGAACTCTGGGAATACCTTGTGAAGAAGCAAAGCTAATGCAGATTTACTAGCCATTTATTTAAAGGAAAATTGTAAATGTATTAAAGACAGCCTCAAAAAAGTAGCTGTGGCTAAAAAGGATATAAAAGATAAGAAAAATTAAAATCTCTGGGAACAATACATCAGATTTTGGTCTGATATTAACATTAGATTGGATTTTGCCTTGAAGATAGCAGCTCACTTAATGTGCCATGTATGTATTTTTCATTTTAAAACAAACACCACTTCATTTTTATGTGACCAGTTCTAGTGCCAGCAATGCATTTCTCTACAAATACTATCCTGTCATGCAACTTACGTTAGTTGCACATAATTACTTTTCACATACACTGGATAATACTTTAATTAAAATTGTGATGATTAGCATTAGTGAACAATAAATTCAGAGACTGTCAACTCCACAGTGTATTAGCTGAGCAATACTTAAAAGAACCCCACAGTTTGCAGATCTCTTAAGTCTGCTAACATTATGAAGTGGAGTGACACCTCTCAGCAGTAAGAGACGTGACAAAAAAGCATATAAGCTCTTTTTATCTGTCCATACCTTTTACAGGTTCCATATTATAGACTTATCGTAGCCCGAGGGCCTGCAAGAAAGCTGGAGAGGGACTTTTTACAAGGGCATGTCCTGTCTGTACAAGGCAAGGGGGTAATGGCTTTAAACTATGAGAGGGTAGATTTAGATTAGATACAAATAAGAAGTTCTTCACTGTGAGGATGGTGAGCCACGAGAACAGGTTGTCCAGAGCAGCTGTGGATGCCCCATCCCTGGAAGTGTTCAAGGCCAGGTTGGATGGGGCTTTGAGCAACCTGCTCTAGTCCCTGCCCGTGGCAAAAGAGTTGGAACTAGCAAATCTTTAAGGTCCCTTCCAACCCAAACCATTCTCTGCTTAATTTTAAAGTCAGTACCTGAAAAAGAAGAATATTTTGTAGAGTTAAATTATTTCCTTAAACTGAAATTTATTAGTACTTGTTATTCATTTATTTAACCAAACTTCTGCATTGAATAATTTCAATTGGAAGGAACAGGCAGCACTAGGAATCATCCTGCATAAAATTTTACTGTTATCCCCAAGGCCCATATGCATATGAAAGACTGTAGGGAAATCTCCCATCATCTCTTCAAGTACTCAGCTTGAGTAGTCCTGGATGCTGTCAGTGGAGTGTTTTGAGTATTACTGTCTACTGTGTTCAGCAGAGTAAAATGTTAACACCTCAGGGTAAGCAAATCCCAGGATTATTTTCTAAAGCTGTTTGACTTGTCTAGATTCAACTTTATTGTTTTTCTCTCTGCTCATAATTTGTTTGCCACAGGTTTTAAACATGTGTTTCAATAATTAATTTATTCAGACCTCTTAACTTTCAGGGTGAAATCTCATGTGTTAGTTGGATGGAGAAGAAAACTGAGTCATGTTTGGGGATTGTTGGGGTGGTGAATGCAGGGTGAGTAGGAGCAACACAGCTCATTGTTGGGAGGGACAGCAGAAAAAAAATTCTGCTAAAAAGTATGCCTTTTAGCAAGGCTCATTTGGAGGTGGATTCCTCCCAAGAGAGGTACTCTGGCTGATGAGTTGCGAGACACATTTTGGGATTTGACCCATAAGTTTCATTATAAATTTGGACTACAAACCACAGAGGATTTTTTAATATATAGTTTTTTCATAAGCCAGGCAAAGTTGCTGCCACTATGCTAGCACTATAAAATCCATATTTTTTGCTAGAAAAAGTGGATGCTTGAAACCAATATTGTGTTTTAATGGGCCTCAGCTGCTCACGGTATCTTTCAGCACAATCTTCAACAGCTGTAAATTTCAATAAAACTTTAAAGATCACTGTCTAAGAGGAAAATATAACTGTTGGATATTGTTTTTCCTAAGATGATCACATTTGAAGAACAAAATCACTTTATGTGCCACTACACTTATTAATCATAGATTTGGAATTTGTAAAACAAAGGGAATGGAAGTGTCACTAGAAGGAAACCTTTTTGCTCTAAGTATGATTTAGTTATCATAGCTTGCAGTAGAAATTGATTTATGAGTTTGTTGCTTTCTGGGGACAAATGTATTTTGAGAGAGAAGATATGGACTATGAGAAAAAGTGTTTATGGAGTTAGTCTTTGAAAATGAACTATATAAGTTTGAAAATTCATATCCAAATTAGAGGTGGGTAAATATGAAGACTCATTTTCATTGTACTTTTGGGCTCACTTCTCGCATCTGCTGCATTTCCTTTTCAGAACTAATTATGATATTAGGGGAAAATCATGAATATAATACTTTAACAACTAACATGCCTTTGTGGAAAAGTATTTTTCTGTTCATCTTTGAATTATGCTGTCTACAATATTTTAATATGCAGCCACGATAAAACTATTTAAAAGTGTTGCAGTCATTTTTAAGAGCAAATACACAAAAGTATTGCTTTATGCTTAAAAAGGGGAAATTGTTCACAAATCCCTGGGAACAATTTATCTCCTCTGACCCCTCACATACCTCTATTTTATGGAAATAGATGAAAACTGTTTGTGGCTTATCAAATATAGCAGAAGGTAATGTCTTGTATGTACCAATTAACTTTTATTAATCAAAACTGACTGAAGTAAAATGTATCTGTCAGTACTTCTGGCTGTATACTAGAAAGGATTATTCATTTTCATTCTATACAGAAATGGACAAATGCTGTATTTCCTCATGATTCTAGTGGATTTGTATATGATGTGCAAAAGTGTTAAGAAATATAAATATTTAATCTTATAACACAGATTTATGTATAATAATTTTAAAAGCCTATAATTTTGGCACATTTTCTTTCATATTGAAAACTGTTGTGTGATTCAGGAAGAAAAAAAACCCACAGAACTTTGTACTCTGGGGATGTATTGTGGCTTTTGTGGTTGATTTGCATCAAGTCTATTTTGTTAACAGTATTCCACTTGAATTTAAAGAATTTGGTACATGGAAGCAAATGTGAAGCCCAACTTACATTAATTAATGCTGCAGAGAAAGGAAGAAGCTGGCAGACTGCCTATGGCTTATCTCTGATCCTTAGTTGTGAGTGGAATCTTTAGCTGTTTTCTGTTTGGCCTTCATCTAACAAAGTCCAAATGAATTTAAATAAATTGTAAATGTTCTGTCTGAGGTTTCACGGGTCTATCTGATCTGTATGAGCAGGGTGATTTTTGGCTCTTGTGAAACTTTGCAAAGGCATCTTGCAATTAGAAGTGAGAAAACAACGGTCAAACTCCGCCAATAATCATATGAAATCTATTTGTCTGCTGCCCTACCTTTTATTTCTTAATACATGCCTGTGGCTATTTTTATATATTGCACAAAACTGTTGGTTTGCATCTCAGGATCAGTTCTAAACGTAGGGAAGGCATCTGTTTATTGGGGTGACCACAGCCATATTTGCTTGCTCAGCTTTATTCTCTTTGCTTTTCCCCTCTAAACCCCTGTCACTAAAGTGGGGAAAGAGGAGAATAGATCAGCCTGCTTTTCTTCATAGCAGTGGCAAGGGGAAAGGATTAGCAAGGGAACTATTGGTGGAAGTCTGTGCCTCTCCTCCCCTTCTACCTGCCTGATACATGCTGTCAGCACAGAAATGAAGAAAACCACAGTTGGGTCAAGACAGGAGCATGTGTGAAGGCTGTGGGTAATGGGAGAGAGATGTATTGTGTTGTTCAACCCCAATGGAGATAAAAAAAAGACAGAGAGGAATTCAGAAGATGGCATGGGCTGGGGAAATGGTTGCACATCCTAGGAGGAGAGGGGTGGATGAGGAGGAGTTGGGAAGACTGTGGTCTGACAGTGGTGGTCTTCAGCTTTCACTCACATGGCAGAGGGAATGCCAGTGTTCTCAAAGTGTGGCCCATATTCGTGTCACCATCTTATTGTGAAGCCCCATAGGAACAAAAGCCAGCCTCCCCAAAAGATCAGAGAAGCTCCCATGCCTGTTCCATGAGCTGTCTCTTCTGTAATTCTTCCCTCAAAATCTTACTGATTCTCTCAATCCAAACTCCCACCAAAACTCCCCATATTGCCATTGATCCCTTTTGGACATATGTCACTTCTAGACCTACACTCTGGTCACTGGAAAACTGAACGTTGCCAACATTTTTGCTTTATTTGTGGGATTGGAACCTAATGTATAATTGACAAATGAATTCATAGCTCAAAAAGCAGGAGAAGAAATATCTAGCAATTTCTAATTTCTATGTTCCTGGCTCCTTGAATTCTCAAGGTAGAGATATAAAGGAGACCTTATTTAGGAAAAGCACTTGAAAGCATTGAAGTTACAACAACATTTCCTGTATTTTTCTCCAAAACCTCAAAGGCTATTCACTTTTAAAAATAGAGTTTTGCTAGATTTTGCTCAATGATTTTTCAGGAAACCATGTTTGCTGCTGTCATTCAGCAACCAATGCCATTTGCAAGAATTTTAACAACTCTCTTGCTGTCTGCCAGCTGCCATGCGTTCTTTTCCTACTTCCAGCATAATACCTCTTCACTGGAAAAAGAAGGCAATACTTTCATAATAATCACTAGTTCAAATCACTGATTATTTTAAAGCATCAAATCTCATTTTTGGCAATCCATCATCTGTTTCCATGGGAACTGAAAAGGGCCGTAGCAGCAACAAGAAACAGAGTTTATTGGGATACTTACAAATTCCAATGGCTGTTGTTAGACAGCTGCATTTTCTGTTTACCCAACAGATATTGCAGCAATAAGCTCATAATACCATTTCAAAATTCTATGTACAATTAATTTAAGTTTGTTTATATTTTTATTAATATTTTTCACAGCTTACAGAAATGTTATGATCAAGGATCGAGAAAATGTCAATAATCTCTAACATATGCAGTCAATATTGGATGTTGCCACCAAATGTCCTTTCTATTCTTTTAAGTAGGACTCTGATAAAAAAAGTGTCCTGCCTTGAGGGGGCAAAAGAAAGGTGGAGGCTTCCACTTTCAAAGGTGTTAGGTTCTGTATTGTCCCTTGGTAATCCTATAGAAGAATTTCTGCTCTCCAGAGTCTTATTTCCTCCAGAGCTTTTGCCCCAGAACAACCATATTCCAAGTCTGCAGCTCATCTTCCTGCTCCAAAGATCAAATTTTCCTAATTCTTGCTTATTTCAGAGCTCCATGAGACTTCTCTTTCTGTAATTCCTGCCTCACAACTATTCCTGTAGTCAACAGCCAGGTTCTCAGGCTGTTCCCAGCTTAAACATATCCCCTACTCCTCCACTCTCCACTTACAGATCTTATTACCTTCCATTAATATCTCACATCAAAGCTGTTACCTCATGTCCCCCAGACATTTTCCTCTTCTTTGCCCAAATCTTCTACCAAAGTTTCTGTACCCTTTCTGTCACCTTCTCTGCAGGACTCCCTAACTCTGGGGTCCAGAACTTACTGCTCAGTTCCTGTCCAGATGTTGCTATTGCTCCCTGTCTCCTTCCTCTGTTGCTGGCACCATCTGCTGTCCTCTTCATGGCGAGTGTGGTCAGATGTGCCTGTCCTGCTCCCTGCTGCTCCCTGCATATTAAAAGTGTGAGATTTTATTTTGGAAGAGAAGCACAAATATGAATTAAGTCTGCACTGACCATACCTCAGCACAGACAGCTGTCTGAGAGGAAGAAAAGAGACAAATCCAAAAAAAATGGTAATCATATAAATCCCACCATTTATAAAACCCATTTAACAAATTAGTAAGTAGTGCGGATCTAAATATGCTGTTTTGCTGTAGATTTTTATGGAGTACTTGAGTATCAAAGAAAATAATTGGGCAACTGGTTGAATGTCGTATTAAATACCTATCTAGCCAGCTTTTTTTCTTTCCTTCCAACTGTTCTAGAATGAAAACCATTACTTTTGTAAGTTGTCATTATTTTGGTTCAGAAGTGAGGCAGCCATTTAAGACAAATCTCAAATCTTGAAAAGCTGTTCAAGACAAAAAAAAGCCAAAACCCTATCATTTCCTCTCATCTTCTAATACCATTTTTGTCATCACAGCTGGAAGTTGGCTTACAGGAAGTATTTGGGGGCAAAAGAGATCATATGTTCTAATAAACATGCCGGAACAAAACTGAGGATGGTTTGTCCTGCAAAATAGGAGAGAGGAAATTGTTAAATGCTCCAACTAGTTCTGAGGTAGAAGGGGAGGAATTCTGGTTTCCCCAGGCTTTCACATTATCTGTAAAGAGTTTCCACTAACATGAAACATCTCATAAAATACTGTAGAAGCTAGCAAAAAGCATTCTGTAGCCCTATTTGTCAGCTACTAATACACTGGATCTTACTTCATCAAATTTAGGTAAATTCAACTATTCTTTAATAAAATGACACAGTTCCTTGATTTGTACTCCAGTGCTAATTCTGCTGCAGCTCTAGCTAGTCTTTATATCTTTGACTGTATCCCTCATCACAAGCTTTTTCTGACCTAGATCTAAAGTGTGCACAGGTTAGTGAAAGTGCCTTGAAAATTCTCAGTTCTTGTTTCTTTATGTAGTCTCTGCTTTCACAGGAACTGATCTTAGATCATGTAGTTCACTGTTGCAACATTTACCACAAAAACCACTTTTTGAACTAAGTTTGTGCCCTCACATCTTTCTGTCAACTTGTATATCAATAATTTATTCACATTTAGCATAATTATGAACAAATCAAGCTATGTTTTCAAAGAGATGGATTTGTCTGCATACATATAGGTAGTTAAAAACATGCTGCAATGAGTGGGACGATAAATACCTGATAAGTAATGGCTAAGGGCACACAGCAAGAGAGCAGGAACAAAGAACATTGTGCAGCCATCTGGTACTGACTGGACCCAACTATGGTTTCAACAGCATTATCTGAAGAGTAAATAAATTTATTTTGGAGAAACCTTTTAGCAGAAGTAGTGAAAATACCTTGAAGAGATGTTTTAAATAGGTCTTTATTGTACACTGATGATTTTAAAATTCCAGTGTAAGAAATAAACCAATATGTCACTGATAATTTAATAAAAACAGGGAGTTAACAATATCTTCATGTTTCAGTGAAATAAACAGAAGTGGTGATTTAATATTTTAATCACTGATAGCTCCTAATCCATAGCTGTCAGTCTTAATTTCACTAAATAAAAAACTTTATGGCTGACGGTTCAATAATCAAGATTCATAATGGTACAATTTCAATTGCCATCCTTTCGTCTCTTTGGGAAGCCACTTTTGTTCGGGAAATAATTCCAGAACAGAAAAAAATACCAAGCATGAAGTGAAAAAAAACTAGTGTGTGAAATACACCTTGTTTTCTCGCATGAAACCTGTAGAGGTAATGCTGGATGAATAAAGAATCTGAACATAATTCCTAATTTTTTTAATTATTTAAGCAAAATGATTTAATTGGTAGGAAAATTTCTTGTTGAGGAACACTTTTCAGAGTTCTTTTTTTCCTCACTGGGAGATAGTAATGAATCACGGGAGCTCTGAGACTGCTGCCATTGACTCTGAAGCCTGCTGCACCCAATGGGATATTCACTGAATCTGTCACTGGTAGGTGTGAATTGTAATCACTTCTATAGTAAAATACACATGTTCCTCAAATGCAGTGCTTTTTTTGTTCTTTTGATAGGTTTGTATTGGATAGGGCAGATTGTTTTACACCAAAAGCAGAGATGACACATTGTATTTGCTGCACTTCAATTTCTATAAAACTTGTGTAATATAAAGAGCGTATGCTTGATGTAAAATGGTCAAGCAGTATGACATCAGATCTAAGCTACCCAGCTAGATGCCAGATGACTTGCTAATAGTTTATTTTTTTTTTAATTCCCTAATACTTCATTTATGTCTCTGAAATAACATAATAATAAAACCTTCCTTTATATAATGTCAAAGTACTTTCCAAAGTACTTTTGAATTTTTTAATCACACGCGGACCTTAAAAAAAAAAAGTCCATTGGGTCTTTACTCACGTGCAAATGTTGAATATCTTCTTTTATTAAACTGCAAGAGGGATTTTTCAGAATTATGAAAAGGACTCTGGGCTTGTGCTTTATAAATGCTAATATAAAATCTGTTATTTTAATAAGTTTTTTTTAAATTTACATTTTTAAGTGTAGTGCATTGGGTTAGCTTTGCAGGTGCACCCTCTCACTTTGACATTTACTTTCTATTCCAACAGTTCCCTACTCCTTTAATACAGTCACACTTCAGAAACTCTTTGTACTTTCATCTTTCAACTATTACAGATTATTTTTTTTTATTATTTTACCTTGTGCTATGCTGGCCATAACGTGGAGGGGAAGTTATGCAGGGCAGAAGTATGCAGAGGCTGGAGTATGTTCCAGTGGGGAAATAACAATCTTTAGAGCAGTAAAGTATTGCCACCCCAACCCATGTCATGACCCATAACAACGAGGTGTTCCTTTGCAGAGTCCTGGATATGTGAAGAACCCGCTCTGTTGAGTCAGTCTCAGTTCTGTGGTATCAGTGTCATTTTAACTCAAGTGAATGTGGTGGAAGAATCAATGGCAATCTAACTAGAGAGAATAAAAACAGAAACCTTTCTAGAACAGCTCAAAATAGAACAAACCAGAAGAGAAGATTTAGTTGCCAGCTACTTTATATCAGAATCATTCTAAGCCATTTTGGTCTGTGAATGGCTTCTGTAACTCCTTCCAAAACCCTGTAGTGTTTTACATTACTTAATGCTTGTTTTTCCTTTCAACCTTCCTTGTTCAACTGTCGTAAGTAGGTGAATACTGCTTTGTGCTTTGCAATTTTGCCGTATCACAATTTAATCATTCAACATGAGCCTATTACAGAAACATCAGGATTGTCCAGAATTAACTCTGCCAAACTCTGAATTGAATATTTATATGTAATGTTTATTTTTACCTCAGTCAAAATTCTAATCCATCTCATTATTTTGCATCTTATTCTATATGAATGTGGTTTTCTTAATACCAGCTTATCACAGTATTTGAAAATTCTAATGCAGTACCATGTGGTTCTCCTTCATCCACTCCTTTGTTGATACAACTTAGCAAAATGCATAAGGGTGTAGTATAAGTTCATTTAGCTTTTTAACTATTGTGAAAACTCAGATTGTCAGGAAAATTTTTGTGGTATTCTTGGTAGACTTGGGCATTTAATGAGACTTTGGATCAATTTGCTGATTGTGTTACAAGCATGATCCATGCAAAATGTTTCATTGGTAAACCGTGTACTTCTCTTTAAGCATGTGATGAACATACTGCACTTATTTGCATAAATATTTATAGAATCTGACCTCTGCAGATCTAAAAAGCATATTTTAGTTAAGCATCGTTTAAGCAAATTAACAGTTTTTGCAAGAAAACTTCATTCCTATGTGCAACACTTGGACAAAGTTGCTAAGCAGTAAAGGAAAGCAACATGGGTGGATTTTAAAGGCATTTATGACAAAATCACTTGAAGATAATATTAGGTGCCTTAAATAAGGACAGAAATTATGATAATGCTATTCAAGATATATATTTGCATATACTCATATAGAATTGTCGTATAGAATTAGTCAGATCTGTACAGGATACAGAAACAGAAGTAATACAGAGAATGATGAGGAAAATGTAGCATCTTTAGAATATGGAAAGACAGCTGTACTGTGTCTTTTACTTTGTGCATCTTAGTTATTTTCCTGGCAATTGGAACAGGATTTGCAGCCATTTGCAATGGCATAGGAAAAGCTTTATCGAGCATGGTATCTGAATCATGAAAGAGATGTGCAAAATGTCTGGGGTATGTTTTTCAGTTTTGTTTGGGTTTTTATTACCATTAGTTTTATCAGTGATACGTTCAGTAGATTTACATAAACGTTTCTTTGTGTGTTTGCTACCAAGCTTTGGAATTTTGCAGCTCCTGAAAGTTATTTAAATCAAATGCTCTAGGTGCAGGTAAGCACCTCTTTTCCTTTGGATCATTCTATGTTACTGTTAACACTTATCTTTATGAAAGCTAGAATAATGGTAAAGGTAATGAAATCTCATGCTTCAGGGCATATGCTAATACTTACAAATCTACTTCATGTTTTGTGAGATTAATTAGTTAATATAAGTACAGCATTTAGAACGTAAGTAATTTAAAGTTATGCCAAGAGCTGCTACAGAATGATCACGTGGGGAACTCAAGAGTTAATTTCTTCTGTATACACTATACAAGTGAAGGACGACATTAGATTTTTTAATCATCTGTATTTGTTACTGACAGATCATTTGTCCTAGAAGAGCAACATATGCTACATTTACTAAGTTTAAAAATCAGCTAGTCCTGGTTAGTTTGCTCATCATGGCACAACTTGGAAGTACCAGCCTGGCTATGTCCACATAAGATCAGAACCTTCTGATGAACTCTAGGAAGAACCCTTAAATGCTTTATACTCACACTTAATCTTCACCCCAGGAACCTTCAAATAGTAGTCTAGACCTAGGGCTCTGGCCCTTCACTGTTTCTTCTTTCAAGGGTGTGCATGTCCGAGAATGGTTTGAGACACATGCGGCAACATTTCCAGAGCCTGGAAAGGAGGATTTATTTTAGGAAGATGAGAAGTGAAGTTGGAATGTTTACATGAAGTAAAAGAGTGGGTGTTCACAGGCAAAGTTTTCAAGGATTATGGTAGATTGGTGGTAGGAAGTCAAAACTAACCAGTTTTCCCTCTTATGTTCATTCAGTGGAAAAAGGTTATTCTCAATCAGGAGACCTCCTTGTCCTCAGCAAACTTCTTCCTTTATACTAAGTGTGACATTTATGGTCTGACATACACTTACAGCCAGCTCAGGTCAGTTGCCCTGCTTTGTCTCCAAACTGCTAATGGTCTACAGACCATGGCTGGCCTGGGATTCTGTCCCAGTGAAACCAGGACAAATTAGTAAATAGTTCAGAATTAGTCTTGCAATTACAAATTGGCATCATGATTAAGTATGTTGAAACAAACATTTCTCTATAAAGCTTATTTTCACTGAGACTGAAATGGTTGATACTTGCATTTCATGTTGCTCCTGTTTATTATTTTTCCTGGAACTGTGTTTGCTGTCATTTGTAAACAAGGGAGATCAGTCTGTTATTTACTGAAGCTGAGTAAAAACACAGCATATTATCCAGTTAGAAGACACAGTACACACAGTAAGCAGATCAGGAAAATGTATTTCAATGCCAGCTTCATTAAGTCGATAATCATCTCAATATATTCCCTACAACTTCAACAATTAGTAGCCATAGTTTTCTTTTTGTGATTATCTTTAATCAGTGATACAGAAAATCCCTAAGAAAAATTCCATGGTAATTGGAAGCTTTCAGAAAAATGTTCTTGTGTGGTGTGTTGCAGCAGTGACTCAGGATCAAAATTTGCTTGCTATGTTTCTTGTATATGTTTCTTCAAAATATATTCTTGTTTCCACATACCTCAACATCAGGATATGACCACATGCAAAGAACAACAAAAAATAACAAAGGCCCAGTTAGACTGTTGTTAGAATTTAGTGTTCTGTGGTAATGCTTATCTTCCCCTGGCAAGACCATGAAGAATTGTTTCCGTCCATGAAAAGCGGTTAGTGTGTTATTTATTAAGTTTGCTGACATGCTAACTTTTATGTTGGGGTTTCATTTTTAGCTTCTGCCATGTTTGTCTAAGCTTCTGAGGAAATTTTTGATGAAATATCTTCAGAATTTTAAATAGATCAATAAAATTATTTACAGAATATGGGAATAAATAATGCCATGAAAGAAATACCCCCTGTGCAGTCCCCCTGAAGTGGAAGACAGTGAGAAAACCCTGCAGCTGGCTCTCACCTCTACCAATCTCCTCCATGGCTCCTACAGATGCACACGGACACAGCCGTTCCCTTGTGTCACTCAGCCTTCAGTCGCAGGGCTGCCAGCAGCTCTGGCAGTTTTATTGACTGACTGACTTACTGGGTAGGCCACTTGTTCAAATAGTGTCCTCCACTATAGGAAGAAACTTGTCCTGGACTTGAGGAATTTAAATAGATGAAACAGACATAAAGCAAGGGAAGAGGCAGTGCCAATGTAGCAATGCTAATATTCTAAGCTGGATGTCAGTTAACATTACAAATTGATTTTATATGTCTTCAAATATTTATTTATTTCTTTTTAATCTTTTTGTTCCTTTCAGGAACTGTTTTCCATAGTGCTCATGAATCTTAGTTAGAGATCACTTGGTGTTCAGAGAAGCATTTCTGTTAGGAGTCCACTGCTGTGAAATCTGGGCTGCTTGGCACATCTTTCACAATTTTCGTAGGCTGTGTACAGGCCACTAATGCAATATATATGTCCACACTCAGCAGCCTATCACCACACAGACAGGAGAAAGTTTTGAAAGAAGGTAATACTTCCCTGAGGATCAGTGCCCCTCCTCAAAAGCAGTCTGAATTTTGGCCTCAAATGCTTTTATCATCTATGAAGAAAAAAGAAAAGAAATGCTGATTATGTGAATAGATTGAATATATTGAATGTCTTTTGAAACTTCATGAAACAATACCTGAATATGTGAAAGGTCCTTTTTTTTCATGAGGAATTGTGGTTTATAAGGTGTTTCCAAAAAATTACAGATGAAAATATTTTTGGCTAACATGTTTCAGTCCAATATATTTGCAGTTTTCTTCTGAACACAGACATTGATCTCTGATGGCATTGCTTAAGAAGAGAATGACCTGTGTCACACAAGGTCAGTTACAGTGGAGATGAGACAGGCTAATAACTATTCTTGGGATCATTACTGGCTTCTATGGTGTTCAAAATATGGTGTGCTACAGCCAATTCTGAATCTCAGAGGAAAGGCTCCTGTCTTTATAGTTGCAATGGTAAACATATCTTGTTTTGAGGAATCTGTATATTTAGAATGATAGCTTACTTATAAAGACATTTGTTTCAGAAGAAAAATTCAACAATCCAAAACTTCCTATTAACTTTTTTCCTGTCTAGAGATAAGGAAGAACCTCCTATTTCCTTTTGTTTATTGTAGAGGGTCTCAGAAATGAAGACAAAAAAATGTCAAATGTGTCCAAGTTGTACATACGTGTTAGGCCAATTTGAATAGAGTAACTGAATTCTTGATGCTACAGTCCTCAGTGTGAATGAATGCTCCATGAGCATCTTTCATTCATTCAGTGTAGCTATTGAAGGTATATTATTATTTTCCACTGACTTATCAATTTAAAATAAATGTTTATGTGAGGCAAAGTGTTGCAGTATGTTTTGTAACATGTCATAAAATTTGCTGAGCATCGTCTGGACTGATTCGCACCCAGTATGAAGGATTTTGATAGAGCATTTCCTTGGCAATTTCTTGTTTTCTGATCATGCCTTTTAATTCTCTCTTTCTAATAGATTAGACAGGTTTTTCTCACTGTGGTGAGCCAAAAGACTCATGGACTACAAGAAGCTTCAGTATTTTCCTGTGCTCCCTGCTGTTTTGTGTATTCTGTCACTGGCATATTCACTTAATTATATGACAGGCAATAACTGCTCTCTGAGGGAGTAAAAACAACTGTTGAATTCATTTTTGAATTATATCATATTGCTCTGTTCGAAACCTCTTTTAAATAAATGTTGAGGATGGAACTATTGATGTGGTTTTTAAACTTTAAATTTCAGTTAGTTCAGAGTATTTTAAATAGTCCTTCAGCAAGAATAAATCAGCTTTTATAACTTATAAGTTTCAATTACAGTCTTTGGAGAGAATAACAGCGTGTTTTGAGGAACTGTAAAGTACAACAACAAGGAAATGTTACTGTTTCATTTGTGCAGGCTTTAAGCTCCTGTGGAACCTAGCAAGAGTTTTTTGTAAGAAAGCACATCCTAGAGGGATCCTTGAGCGTGTCAGTCTAGGTGTGGCTTTGATCTAGTGTTTGAGCTTTCACTTAGGGAACTTACTGCTAAACCTTATGGGGGGTTGATTCTGACCTACTTTGCTGTATTTCAGCTGTTTCATATAAATGGACCGAGAATCACAAGCTGTTACAGTCTTCACTGATGTGCCACTGAATTGCATAAAAAGGTGCTTCCTCTGTATGAGTTGCAAACTGGTGGCTCTGATGAAGGAGAAAATTGAGACTTAACTAATAGCTGACTCAACTGCAACGTATTGGACGATGGAAAAAAATTAACAATGTAGCTGGAGCACATTTAAACTAAATATGGTATAGACCTATTGTTAGATGCAAACTGGAAAGACTTATATTTATCACCAGAGAGGTGATCGATGCCTCATCCCTAGAAACATGCCAGGTGAGGTTGGACGTGGCTCTGAGCAACCTGCTCTAGTTGAAGATGTCCCTGCTCCCTGCAGGGGGGTTGGACCAGATGACCTTTAAAGGTCCCTTCCAGCCCAAAGCATTCTATGATTCTATGATTTAGAATAGGCATGAGTGTCCTATATTTAGAACAAATGCTATGAAATCAGATAGATGGATAGGTAGAACCCACACAAGAGCGTGTTTTTGGTAGATGGTTTACCTGGTAATTTATTCTAAGTGTATTAAAGGAGCCAGCTGATTGTTTTCTTATCAGCAAATGTTAGTTTTTAACATATCTTTCTGAGCCCGGTAAAATTTAAAGGCTTTAAGAAAAAAAGCAAAGAGAATTACTCAAATGGCAATCTCATTAGAGGATATCAGTCCTGGGCAGAGTAGCTGAATGGCTCAGTTGGCACAATAGCAACAAAAAATGGTAAATTCACCCTACTTTAATTCTTTAGAGTGTCATTTAGTGATTTGTTTCTGCCTGAGCTTTTTTCTCTGTATGCAGATTCAGCTAATAAGATAGACTTTGGAAATAATGTGGAAAGACTTGGGTAATTTTTCTCTCCTCTTATTCTAACTCTCTGATGTTGGCACTTACTTAAACAGCTGGTATCAGGAATGGAGCATGTGGTGCTGTCACTGCATTTTTTATATTTTTTTTTTTTTCTGCTGGACTAGGGCTATACCAGGTCAATTACCTCCCCTTAAATCTCCCTTAGTCCAACTCTATGCTGATGGGGGTTACAAGAGAAAGTGGTAACCACGTTCATTTTTAGCTGCTTATTATGTAGGTTTCCCTCTGACCAATTAGACAACATGATTTGTGAAACTGTACTACCTGCATTCATTGCTTCTACCATTGCTTTACTGGTGAAGGAGAAATGAGGAAGCAGCTGTTTAGAAATGTCTGAAAAGTTTAGCATTAATACCCTTCTGAAACATCTATTTCTTCTTTGCATTCTCTGGCCTCCTCTGTAACATTAAACAGTTCAGTAAATTTTTTTATTTTTTTTTTCTGCTATGTTAGTGCCATATTCTATGAGCTAAGGATCTTTTATTTTAATAAAGCCTTTACATCTTTTCTATTTTTTCCACAGACACAAAGACAGATCAATGAAACTTAAGAAAAAGTTGCTAAATTGACATATGAAGCATTAATTCCAGGATATCTGTGTTACAGACTGATCTGATGTGTTTTCCATTTTAAATTAAGAAAAAAAAAATTAGCATAAATAGCAATAAGATCTGTAAAGGATAATATTTCCTCAGGTGAAATCTCATTCAAATTGTCAGGCATGCAAATTTAGTTAAGACAAAGGTGAGAAAATATTGTCCTTTAAACCAACTTCAATGAAGTGAAACAGATTAGAAAAGCAAAGACAGGAACAGTAGAAATAAGAAGATTTTCCTAATACCAAATGTAGTTCCCTTCCTTCCTTCCTTCCTTCCTTCCTTCCCTCCTTCCCTCCTTCCCTCCTTCCCTCCTTCCCTCCTTCCCCTTTTTTCTCTCACTTTCAATGCTTGGTTTGTGGGGTTTCATTATTTACTGCCTAAATCAGTATTTTACCTTTAGTAGGTGAATATCAGAAATTTTCTAGCTTGGGCTCATATAATAGAATTCAGATCGTGTTACTGTGCTACTCCAGAATCTGCGTAGCTGTTCTAAGGCTTCTAGTGCTTTGCACTTTTATCTGCCCCTCGATGAAGCCACGTTTACTGTAGAAATTACACAGTTTTGACCCTTTTGTTTCACAGATTGTATTCCACTTTTCTGAATGACAAGTTGGGATATTTAGGATGTATTTCGGATAGTTCTGTAAAATGGTACCTGAAGTAGAGTGACATGTATCCCATCTCCCCATATGCCTCAGGAGCTCCCCATATCATTAATGTTTTTTTCCATTCCAATCCTACTAGGTAAAAAGGGACCAGTTCTCCACTTCTGCATGTCCCTTGTAATTGTCCTTGAAATACGGATTATGGGAGGGAAGTTTTGTACTTGAGCTTAAATCATGCAGCATGAATAGCATATAAAATGATATAGGGGAATCTGATCATTTTATTCTGTTCAAAATTTCAAATGATGGACTACCTTTCAACACTAACTTCTAACACACTGCTCAGTATAATCCAAAATAATTGCACATATAATTAGCATTCAATTAACATGAGTTACATTTTTCTAACTGCTGCTAACTTTAAATCTCCATTTACAGATTGTCCTAACTTGATATTAATATCTGTCTTTTATGGTGTCTAATTGGCTTTTAGAAAAGAGAGGTTTCCCATTAGAACATAAGAAAAGCCCTATTGGCTCAGAGTAATGGTCCATCAAGTCCAGTATTCTGTCTTGCCACTAGCAAAATGAGATGCATTTAAGGGAGAACATGCAGCTGTTTTCCCCTGTTCTCCTCCAGCATCAGGAATTTTTGGATTAGGGATTCTGGAGGGCTCATTCCTGTCCAGTTCTTTTAGTATCTGGTTACAGGCTTCCTGTCCTGTTTGTCTAATCCTATTTTGAACCTGATGATATTTTCTGCCTTCATAAACTTCCCATTTTTTTGCTGTTATTATAATAGTTAATTAAGTATTAACAATGAATAGTGCAAGAATTCTATTATTAATAACCACATTAATATTAATAATATTTAGTATAAAGCCATAGATTATCATACAGATTTATGTAATCATAAATGTGATTTATTTAGAACAGATTACATAAGGAGTACTACAAATAAGCAAAAGGATTGTACATACCTTATGCACTTACAAAGCTAGAGGGTAGCATATTCACAACATTATGATTTTTTCTTTAGAAATTTAGACAGTAAAAAAAATGGAAGCAAATTTAATATGCGATACAGTGAGCTATTTCAACATGAAAACATGGATCTATGAAAATGTCTTTCCTATTTAATATTTGTAGGAATTGTCTAGGAAAGAAACTAAACAGAATAGCACAGTGCTGTGGTAACGTACACAGATTATACTAAACTTGATGGAATGCTGAAGAATTGAAGAAAACACCTGGAGATATTAGACAAAGTAAATACAGGATGAGATTTAGTTGAAAAATGGAGGCTCTTTCGAAAAAGGAGAAAAAAATCCCAACTTAGCCAGTGTTTTAATGATCAAGAGGTAGAGCACTTTCTCTGGTAGAGAAAAAGTGAGTCCAGGAGTTCTGGAAGGGAAAAACTTTTTGTATGATCTTTCAGGGTATTCATCTGACTCACTAAACTTGATTTGGAAAGAGGGCAGTGTATATTTCTCTTATTTCTTTCATCTTTTCTTCTAGGCTGTTTCACAAAGGGCTAAGTTAGAAAAGGTTTCCTGGGTGTTATGCTGACAGCATCTCCTAACAGATACAGCTGCATGTTAGTAATATGGGAATGCTTGTACCTATGTCCAGAAAGTTGTCCTTTAATCACTAAAACCCAGCCTTTTTTTCAGGGTTAAGATCCACCCATCCCTATATAGATATTACTGATAAAACTACTTACATATCATGGCTTTTGATGACACAGAAATGCCTTTGAATGTCTAACTGAATTTACTGAAATTCTAAGACTTTACTATCATAAGTGGAAGAAATTTCTTGAACTCTCTTACTCTACTGTACCCCAGCTGAAGCATTTTCACCATCTACCCTATCATCACTGTGTTGAGCTGGTTAAGGTTTAATGTGTTGTAAAGACACTTGGTTCGGAGGGAGATTAGCTCTGTATCAATCTATAACAGAGACTCTTCAATCACAAAAAAAGGCACTGAATAGCCACGTTTAGCATGGAATATTTTCTTGGGTTAAAAATGTTCATCGGCTTCTTCCTCTGTTAAAGAGATTCCAAACTTTTTGTTTGCAATCTAGCTCTTTGGAAACTTTTTATTAGGATGTCGGCTATAGAACTGTTGATGGTTGAAGCCTCCTTCCTCAGTCAGGGAAGAGTAGATGTCAACAGAACACTGAACAAAATGACACTTTTCTTATGTGGAATTTATTGAATGCTTCTAATACTTCCATGCCTGATCATTATCTTCTATGGTAAACAGCAGAGAAAGTGAAGATATTACTAGCAAAACATTTCTGGGCAATGTTATGTTTAATGTTTTCTTCAGGAGGAAGCTTTTTAGACCACGTGACTCCACTGAATTACAGTTTCTTTAAAAACAGAGCTTGTAATTGCAATTAAGTATCTGAAATTACAGCAGTCAAAATCCAATTTCATAAAACATTAAATTGAGTCTGCTTTGGAATGTACTTACACAACGCTAAGAATGAACTATAAATTTTCCATTTTACTTGCCAGCCAGAATGCTACAATAAAGTAGGCTTGCAAAATCTCATACAAAAAATTCCATAGTATGTGCTTGCAGGACACCTAACTCCAGTGAGTGTCATCACTTCTTGTTCCTGTGAGGAGTGGGCTTATGCTGACAAGGAAGATAGAAAAGGTTATGATTACCAAATCCCAGTATGAAAAAGGCTTCAGATCCAGAAGACATTTAGCAAAAACAATGTATACTGATCAACATCTGGAGATAAATAAGGTCCTGCAGGAGGATGTTAGCTACAGAATAAAAGCAAAGAGGATAATAAAGGCAGATTATAAATAAACAATAAGATTAGAGAAGACATTTCAGCTGTAAGCTCTTCTTAGGGCTATGAGAAAATAAATTCTGTTTTTTCTCCACAGCCTGAAGATGGTCTCATAGCCCAAGTGTCATCTCTTATTTGGCTTTCCTACTAGTGCAAATTAACCCTTCCTTCAGTGTTTTTACAGTCTAAACTGAGGATGAAAATTATATGGAATTGTTCTATTTTTAATTTTAGCAACACTGTGAGTAGCTTTTTGAACAGTCTTAACTAGTTAATGACTTTGGAGATAAATGGTTTACACCATTCATTTACATATACAGTCAAGATCAGCAAGATGTACAACAGAACATCATTACAATCAGTGGCAAATGTGTACATTCTGTAGATTCTGTTAAGCCCTAAAATCAAGATTCTTTTTTTTTGGACAAATTTGTTTTGAATGAAATATCCTGAACAACTTGATTTCTGCCCTTCTCAAAATCTCTAATATCCTGTGAGTCTTTTCAATTGATCTAGATAAAATTGTTCTTTTATAAGAAATCAGGATTAATTGTATGATCAAACTTAAAGAAATCATAGATTTAGAAAAAAAAATAGATGTAATATTTCCAGTGAATTTTGGTGGTATCAGGGGGGTTTTATATTTACGTACTTCTTACTTTTTGCTTTCTGATAAAACAAAGTAATCAATATCCTAGGGTATCTTCTGAATCCATGAGTAGAAAATAAGAACTGTTTGTTAGAAGCTTTATAACCTCTTTGGTAGTGAAGGATCATTAAAGAGATTTCCTCTTCTGACTGACATTCCTGGGAATGTGCTTTTTAAGCTTTACAAGAGTGGCATGGCTGTGATAAGGAACAAGAATGGGTCGTTTACTGTGGTTACAAAGAGACACTGATGCTCTCTCTGTTGAAAGGCATTGATTTTTTCATTTTGGCTTGCATCATAAATAGACATTGAGAAAAAGTACCACTCAATGATTGTTTGCATGGCAAAAGAGAGTTGAGATGCTTTTCATTTGAAAAGGCATCTTGTTGCTGCATTGATTTTATCTGACTGCTGTTTGTTTCTGTGTACAGATCTAATGTATAATCAGAATCACTAAACAGGGAACACAGTAAATGACACTGTTGTTTTACAGTAGCAGAAAATATAAGATTTTTTTTTTATAACTGTAGCAAAACATTTGGCTATAATTTATCCAAACAGCCATTGAAAATGTTCAACAGTCTGATGACCAGGAAAAATAAATTCTGAATTATATTCACACTTCTTTCCCTTAAAATAGTGGGTGCAGATGATTTCTGTGCCTTCTCTCAGGTCAAAAATGTCTGTTAAATTAGGGAGACTTTTCATCTAAATACTTTAATCATTGTGTTTCATTATGGTCAGATTCATGCTCAAGCTGTGACACAGAATAACACTGCTGAGAAAAAAACAGAACTTCCAATAAAATTTTTAGTGATTTGCCATCTCAGCCATTTTTTCATGTAGTTTTTTTTATTCTCTTGGGAAGAATTTTCACTTATTAAATAACATGTTCTTCCTGATGCACCAGATATTGTGCATCTGCCTTCGCTGAGAGCAAAATTTTTCCTATTCAGGAATAGTGAATGTATCTAGCCAGTACAAATGTGATAAGTGCACTAAATTAATTGTCATCAGTTTCTTCTAATACAGAAAAGTCCTTGAAGGACTGAAGGAATGAAGAACTGAAAGTAAGCAACCACTTAAGAGAGATGGGAGGTTTATTTCTCATCCAGTGAAACAGATGAAAACCTGTTTACAAGGCTACATTGGCATTTAAAGAGAAAAGCCCAGAATTAGAATGAAAAATGGTGTGCTAGAAAGATTTAAAGGAATGAAAAATATCAAAAAATGCAACCAGAAATACTAGGATTAATTTCTAATGCTGATCATTTTCTTTAATAGTCTCTACCTTTTCTTCAATCTTTTTATATAAATCCTTGTTACTTCCTTATTGATTCTTACATGTCTCATTTTTCCTTTGTTTGGTTTTCCTTTATCTTCCACATATTTTCTCTTCATCTTTCCAGCCATCATTTCTTCAGTACATCTTCCCCTACCTATTTTTTAAACATGGTCCATAGATTTTCCTTCCTTTCAGAGGGTCCTCCTGTTATAAGATCATATTTGCAGTAATCAGCCCAGAAGAAACAGCAAAGGCTCCTGCTCTGCAGGAAGTTCCCTGGCATATTCTAGTTTTGCTACAGACCTCTGTAGTTTTTTTTTTGCTTTTCTGAAGTACCTTTTTCCCCAACTAAGTCAAAAGAAGAACAGTATCTTCACAAGACTCCTCATTGTTGTGATACCTGAGTAGTGATGTTCCAGCTTTCCTGTCATTTTACCTCATTTCCCAAAAAAATGCTTTTATCCATGGAGCTGTACCCTTCAAAGTTTGCACTGAGTTGATCTGTAGCAGAAAAGCAGCTACAGGCCTTATGTAGTGGTTACCAAGTTGGTCTCCAGAATGTAAGGTTTTATGTTTTGGGGAAAAAAAAAAAAAATCAGTCTCTGTCTTTCCTGAAACTTCTCTTCTCCTCACCAGTCATGTCATTCAATTTATGGCTGATCTTGTTAAGTCACTGACAAGATAGACACCAAAACCTCTCAAAACTGTGTAATTGAGGAATTGCTCCAGATAGATTGTACAGCTGGAGATACACAGCAGACCTCAAGAAACTGCCTCGAGCTGTTTGCTCAACCTCATTTCACATTGCAGATAGATTAACACTGTGACTTAATCAAGGGCTGCTGGTCTTCCAGTGGCTTCTTTGCATCCTTTGGAACACCCCATTCCGTGACCTGATTTGACATCCATCTATTACCAGTTCCTGAACAGTCACCAGTGTTCTGCTCTTTAGCTTGCCTACATCCCAGAAACAGCAGCACTTCTGATACAGTGCTCTCTGACTTTTGAGAATCCCACGGAATCACAGGATGAAAGGGGCTAGAAGGGACAGCTGGAGATCTAGTCCAACCCCCCTGCAAAGGCAGGTTCCCCTAGAGCAGGTTGCACAGTATCACATTCAGTCAGGTTTCATCTCCAGAGACAAACTCCAGCAGCTCTCTGGGCAGGCTGTTCCAGTGCTCTGTCACCCTCAAAGTTAAGTTCCTCCTCATGTTTAGATGGAACTTCCTGTATTCAAGTTTGTACCCATTACCTCTTGTCCCATCACTGGACACCACTGAAAAAAGACTGTTCCCATCTACCTGACACCCACCGTTTAAGTATTTATAAACTTTGATAAGATCCGCCCCCCCCAGTCTTCTCTTCTGCAGGGACCCAACTCCCTCAGCCTTTCCTCATAAGAGCAATGTTCTAGTCCCCTAATCATCTCTGTAGCCCTTTGCTGTACCCTCTCTAGCAGTTCCCCATCCTTGAACCAGGGAGCCCAGAACTGGACACAGTATTCCAGGTGCAGCCTCATCAGGGCAGAGTAGAGGGGAAGGAGAACCTCCCTCGACCTGCTGGCCACATTCTTTTTGATGCACTCCAATGTGTCCTTCTTGGCCACAAGGGCACATGCTGTGGGAGATAAGTGTCGAAAGCCTTGCTGAAGTCAAGGTAGACACCATCCACTTCCCTCCCCTCATCTATCCATCCAAGCCAGGTGTCTTCCCCTTCCCTGTCTTGTACAGATACAACTGTGACATCACAAAGCCCTGCAGAAAACAGAGGCCTATTCCTGTCCCATCTCCTACTCATCCACCTGTGACATCACAAACCTCCACAAGCCAGGAACCTGCTCCTGCCCCATCTCCTACTCATCATCCTATGAAATCACAAACCCCTGTTTGTGTTGAACCCCTTTCTGTTGAGAAGTTTTCATTTTAGTATCTTACCAAAACTGCAAAGACACTTCCTTTCTAGAGGAAGAACAAAACCAGAACACTATGAGAAAGACCACGCTCGTTAGAAATCTAATATAGAAACTAAAGGGTGTTGTGAAATTTATTAAGTATGCATTTGTTCTCCACTCCAGTTAAAAACTAAAATGTGTTAGCTTAAATTATTTTTGTTATATATAATTGTAAGTCTTTGGTGACTACCTTGAAGATAGTTAAGTCTATATGTTCTGCTTGGTAAATTGAGCAGATTGAGGGGATATGAATAGTCAGCTTTCATGGCTCAGGTGACTTAGTGGAGACTAACCTACAGTAATTTGTCACTTCTGATCACCTGCCCATATACTGAGAGATTTGGGAACTGTCCTGCTGAAACTAGAATTGTAAACATGGGAGGCTCAGGGTGACAGTGTAAATATGGTGACACATGAAATGACTTTTTAGATACCTGCCTAACTGGAGATAGTTTAAAATAAACAGAGTAACTCTACATTATTTTAGGAAGATTAATACTAGGGAATTACAAAAACCAGCACCATATAATTATGAAGTTATATTGAAATAATAGGAATGTATCAATAAAGAGGAAAAAAGTATTGGTAGCTGTATCACATTACTGGAAGACTATTCCAAGCTAACAAGTTGCTTCTGGTTTTCTAATGGGTATGTTTATGAACGTTATTTGGTACATTTGGAAAACAGAATCCCTTCCTAATGCAGTCAAATATATTGTGCTCTGAAACAAGCCAACACGTAAATGATTTCACCACGTCTTGCAGGATGTGCATAAGACATAAGTGAAATGAAGGCAACCGTTTGCTCCAATTTTAAAGGTCAGTTTGGCACAATCTACTTGGTTTAAATTTTATCAGCTCCTCAAAGTACTTACTATGTGGAGAACTTGTCTCATATTCAATTTCTGATGGTTAATGTAATGAAATGAAAAGAAGTACCTTTGAAGCTTACAGTTGTACTGATGACAGGTTTGTTTCTTCCTTTGCATATTCTAACATGTTCAGTCACAATTCTGTTGTGCTCAAATGCAGTATGTTTTAATTTACTTTGTAACTGAGATTCACCTTTCTATGCATCTTCACAAAAGCCTTTATGTGGATAAATTCCACACCTTGCATTTAACCTCTCATCTCTTACAATAAGATGACAGAAATCACAACAGTATAAACATCACTAGAATACTATGCCTTGAGCTGATCTAAATAGAAGATTGTGAAGATAAAATACCAGTGCGAGGAAGTATTTGTGAAGTAGGCTTAGGAGGAGTAGTAGGCTGGAAGGGTTGCAGGCAGGTTAAGGAGAGAGCCCAGATGTGGATTCTAACAAGAATGGTGATGTGTATGAATGGTACTGTGTTGCTAACCTCTATCAAATAATAATTCCAAGTTATAGTACCATCTAACTGGAGAATAACTGATTATGGCATAGGGCCATAGTCTTGAATAGATTTCATGGTGTCTTGAGGATCATTCACAAGTGAGTTACTTGTTAACATGAGAAGAAAAAGCTGATTCAGAATATATCTTACACTGAATAAGACTTCAAAAACACAATAGTAAACTGTATCTGTTATTCATTTATGCCTTTAGTTCTTGTCTTATTCATGGTTGGCATCAGCAGCTTTCAGTGGCAAATAGTGGGACTTTACAGAAATTAACACTTTTCATATAGTGAAGAGAAATATATTAACAGCCACTTCTTTTGGAGTGCTTTGGTACAGATATTCTTCAGAAGATACTACTGGTAAGCTTGGAATAGAACTTGAGTGCTTTTGTTAATGTGAAAAAAACACTGAAACTTCCTGACTTCTTGTAAACTTTGAAAATTGGTTAATTTAGCCATAATCAGATGTGGTAATTAAAGCAGAATTTTTGTGTTAGTTTTCTTTTAATGGCACTCATAACCCATGGAAAAGGATGGTAATTTTTTCATCACAAACTCATTGTCATTCAGAATAAGAAGAAAAAGATTACAAATTAGCTTTCCACTGGATGTTTTCAGTAGAGTGGTAGTTGATGAGGCTGCATTTATCAGCAGCTTCTTTTGCATGCTATTATATCTTGTAAAAACATTTTGGATTTTGCTCCAGGTACATCTGATGGCTGTTTGTTTAAGGTCACTCCTACAAGCTATTGAGTACTTTCAACTCTGTCTAGTAGCTGAGGGAGCTTAGCAGTTTCCCATGTAGAACCCTTTATTAATCAGGTTAATAGAAGAAAAATAGTGTTCATAGAGTTACTCTTGCTTACTAAAGGGTAACAGAGCAAGTCATCAGTAAAGATGTCAGATAATAGAAAAATATGTTCTGCATGTGAAGCTTTGTATCCACAAAAAGGTCAGTATATTATAGTTAGTATACTATAGTACTTATATCTGGTCACCAATAATATAATCAGCAGGAGCTAAATTGACTGAAGTAATGGATTAGTGTTCAGTCAGCTAAAGTGTCATAGGAAGTCTCCCCTTCACAATTCCCGATCCTCTAAAATTCACGACTTGTATACAGAAGGGACAGTTGGCCAGAACAATTTTTATCTCTTAAATCAAGAATGTTCTTATTTGTTGCTTTTATGAAATATTTGTTACACCAAAGTTTATATAGGACCTTTCTTTGGAGTAATTTTCCAAGGTAAACATGACTCCTCAGATGAAGATAGATGCTTTGGTGTCCTTCCCAGATTCCCGTTAAACAGGAGAGAGCAAACGTTGACTACTTCAAAAAATATGATAGGGTCATTTAGGATTTAGGCTTATGTTCACCTTCAGTAGGTTGATGTGATTTGAAAAGGTGCTGAGCCTTTTGGTATCAGTGTTCTTGCTCAGCTAGAGACTGCCATCCTAGGGTAGAGCTGGCCATAAGAACACTCCCCAAGAGCCTAAGGGCAAAGTCTGCTGTCCTGGTTTAAACCACAGGGAAAGATTTGAGCTAATAAGTTTGAATTGACATTGTACAAGTAGAGAGCTGACCTGTAGTTTAATAACCTCTGCCTTGGAGGCAGGGGAGGAGAAGTGGTGTGTTCATTCTAGCTCTGGAGAGACCATCATGCACCGAAGTTCATCCCAAACACACAAAATGAGTTACAGGGGTGTCTACCATGTGGTATTTTGCACCCTCTTATTGCTGCCTGTAGCTGTTTGGCTACATTTGAACTTCAGGTTACTTGCATATATTCCAGCATTCTCTTATAAACACAATTCCCATCTTGATATCATATCAACATCAGCACAAAAAATAGCAGTAAATTCTTCATTTTGTTAGAAAATAACTCTGAACGGATTACTTAGCTCACAAGGATTTTTAAGACAGAGGCCTTTTTAAACAAAGGAAAGGATAGAATGAAAACACTCTCTGAGCTAGTAAAAAAAAAAGAAAAATCAGTTGATGCTTTGAGATAGACTTCACCAATTTACTTGCAAGTTAAAAGAATGTTTTCATGGAAATAGGATCTGGATTAGTCCTGCTACTTGTTGTGAAGACCCAACAAATGTTTGCAGCGTGTGTTTGCAGGAAAAAAGAAATTAAAGGATAAAATTTAGAAATTACAACAGTCTACTGTAATTTTCTGCAACTAGTGGAATCCCTTCTATGCTTTATTAGACTTAGACCTGCTGTATTGATGATTTAAAGAGCCTATGTGAGTGAACCTATTTGACACCTACAAGAATATCATCTAAGCAGCCATCAGTTCTTCTCAGCTTGATGTGTCTTGTGTCTTGCCGTATAGTTCCAACTTCTCTGGTTTTATGAGTTGACAGTGACTCAAGTTATGAGTCAGTTGCCTGGAGGTAATGTCTGGTGCCATTTCAGACAATCTACACTGTCCCACTTGCCTTATTAACTGCAGCTCCAGGAGGACATGGGTCTTCATTATGTCCTGTGTCACGTTAACTGTACCATGTGGAGTGTCCTATCCCAAGTCACCTCTCATGGCACTAGATGCCTGGTTTTAGGGAAAGTGATTCAAATCTCAGGAGGAAATCAAAAACAGGTTAAAAAAATCTAAATCCAAGTATCTGCATGTATAGAAGTATAAGCTCCTATTACAGCAGGTGAAGATGTATTCTGTTACCAAGCTGGCTTGAACAAAGGAGCAATTAAGAAGCTAATTAAAGAAGAGGATGAGAACAAACAGTGAGGGTACTGACTTCTTCAGTCAGGCATTTAATTTGCTTCTTCACATGTGCATGTCCCGTGTTACAACCATTTTATATACTCTTGCACATCTCACAAGGAGCAGGGTGAAGTAGATGTAAGGACTTAAAGAAATCTAAGTGGGCACAATTTACACTATGTTACATATAATTTCTGATTTGTGCCTAAAGATACTTAAACTTGCTTGTGGAAAAAAAAAAAGTGTATCTCCTAGAATAGGGCTCATACTGAATTGAGTGTTTCAAAATACTGTGTGGCCTTGCAGTGTACAAAGACTGAAGTGGCACAGTAACATTAAAAAGATGAGGAGTTATTATCACACCAGTCATCCATTTTCATTTCAAATCAGTAGAGTGTATTATGTGACTAGACTGAGACTTCATTCAACTTTTTGTGTTCATTAAGAGCTGTTGTTAGGTGAGACTTCATTTCAGAATTCTCTCTGTTTCAAAGAACCTGATATTCTTATGAATTGGGAGAGTAAGAAAACATCAACAAAGATGGAAGTGTTTGACTGCTGATTTTCTTTCAGAACTGGGACCTAGAGTATTGATTTCTTCCTACAAAGTAGGAACAGCTAAATAAACAATTATTTTCCTTAGGAAATGATTATAGGTGGAAAAGGCTGGAGGACAACATTTGGGGGATGATTGATAGCACATTGGTACTAATTACTTGTGATGCCTTTAAAATATTTCAGTTGATACAATGTCTTTGGAGAGAAGAGAGCTTAGTCATGAGTGCCTGCATACAACACAGAAGCAACATTTGAGTTTGAGGCACAGTTAGGGTGACAGTGTCAATAGGCACATTATTCATTTGCATCTGAAATGATTTGCTCACTTCAGTGCTAATACAAGAGTTGCATCAAGAATATGGAGAAATGTTAAATGCTTTAACTTTATTTACTAGTATAATTGCAGTATACAGAAAGGATTCCTACACCATTAGTTTCTCCTCCAATTGTTTTTCCATACATTTCTCTGTGTGTATTAATTTCTGTAGTATAGAGTAGCTGTAGTTGCCTTATCATTTTCAGCTCTTATTCTCTGCAAAATAAAAACAAATACAATATTTACAAGTAAGTTGGTTAATTAGTTTAAATATAGGCATTTCAAATTGATCTGATGAGACAATGTGTGGGTAGCAATTAAAATAAAATTACTACATTGTTTTCCTTCCAGCTTCTGCAGACATTTAACAGTTTTGTGTTCTTCCTTTTCTTTACTCTGGAAACTTCTTGGCATCAAGGACACTGTGATTCTGTCATGGGATTTATTATTGCAGAAATGTGAAAACAAACAAAACGTAACACAGAATGAAAAAAGAGAAGGAGAATATTTTATAGGCCATAGTTTATCACTCTGCATCTCAGACCTTAGTCAGATGGTCTCATGTAAAGATCTGGTACAGAAGGTCAAAAAGGAGGACACCACTCAGTATCAGAAATGTGGAGAGCAAAGAGGTTGCAACCTAAGAGGAGTAGAGAGAATTTTGCAACAAAATTGACAAATAAAATACCTCTCACAGCACAGACGGTGATTTCATGCACTCTACAATTAAGCATCGCCTTGTTGGACCATCTTTCCTGTAAAGAATTACGCAGGGCAGTTTGAGACATGTCAGGTCATTTGGGAGAAGGAAGTGCTGAATTCAAGTGAAAACCCTCTAGACAGGCAGTGAGAGCTGTGAAGAGGGTTACATAGACCTCAACCAAACAAAAACCTTCTGTACTCTGTTGTTCCTCAGCCTTTGTTGAGACCGTTTCAGTGTGTAGTCTGAAACCTTCAGAGTGATGTAAAGAATGGAGCATCTTTGGGAGAGCGATTGTGCTGCCTTAATTGAACTCAGTCCTTTCTGCTAGGATACATGGCTTCCATCTTCCCCTAAGATGTTCCCATCGTCTGTCATGCTGAAGCTGCACAATACACGGATGCCACGATGGCAAGTAATGCCGGTAGTCGAGCTGCAGTACCCCAAGTACAACAGGTTATGTATTCCCAGCATCGCCTCCAGCTGCCCTGCCTCCGTGAGCCATTGCACTGGCCTGACACACACAGTCCATGAATCAATAACAAGAAACTGAAAATCACGTCAGTGATTCTGAGAAATATCTTGATCTTTAGTAAAGCTGACAGGGTCGATTCTTTTCCCCCCCCCAAAGTTCTAAATGAACAGAAATCATAAAAACTATGATGTCTTCTTATTTATTTCTTATCTTTTACATTTTACTGTTAAATTATGTGTTAAGAATTCTTTAAAGAAGCATATTAACATATTTATTTCAGGTTGCTGCTTAAGGTCACCATAATGTAATGTAGATACGTAGAAGAAGCTGTGTTAAATTCCAAATACCTTTAATCTGCAATGTAATTAGTTTGATTAAGACTGGTTATCTCTGTTAATTAGCATATCTATTAGAAGCATTGACTGAAGTGCTTTTCATGATCACAGCCAGTTCTTTATGAATTTAGAAATTCTCTCGTTGTGTCTGTTGCCGAGTTAACTGGAAAAAGATCAAATCTCCTCGAAGATGTGAGACACTGTCACTGTGGAGTTAGCAGTTCTCCCACAAGAACTGGCAAATGATGAAAAGATGAAGGAATGGGATTTGTTTAGTTTTAGAAGATTAGGAAGGAACATGATAACATTTTCTAGCACATATTAGATTATTAATTGGATGATGATCAGTTTTTCTGTATAGCTGGTGGGGAAAGGCGATAGAACTAGAAAATAAATCAGCATAATATATTGTAAGGAAGGTTTGAGTTAGGTAGATTTTTCTAACCAAAAGGAAAAAATGGATACTGCTACTTCTCTGTGAGAAGAGCTTTTGACATCTCCTTTGTGGGTAATTTTTATAAGTATGATAAGACAAATTTCTCTTTGGAATTATCTAGGTATTGCTGTCCTGCCCTAAACTAGAGGATTTATCTAGGTGATCTCTTATGGTTGTGCTAAAAATGGCTGATTCTATGATTCATGGTTCTGTGATTAAGAGCAATTGATTATTGTTTGTAGGCAATTCTTCTGTCAAAAGCTTGGGATAGAAAATTTAGGAAGGCGTTTGCTTCCCCAAACTGGTGAGCTTCTGAAGTTATCATTTTAGTTACATCTAATGATCAAAAGGGTCAACAAGACAATTAAGGAGAATAAGTAGATATTTTTTATAGATAAATTTGCATAAACTCCAAACATGATTAAATAAATGTGCATTGAAAGAGTTATAAGTTTTGTTATTTTGGTTTTAATACAAATGGACAAGATAGGAGCACTTAGCAAAAAGCAGTGCAGGAAAGTACTTTGTAGATTATTGCTTGAGGTATTTATCATGTATAGAAAGTTTATATTTTTCTTCTACAGTATTATTGAAAGAGTTTATGAGGTGCTTTACAAGTTTCTTATGGTTGAAAGGCTCAAATTGACTCTACTAACTTAGCTCCCGTGAGACTTATTCTGTATTGCATAGGGTAGTAAATTTTTACAATCAATTTACTTAATTAATTTAGTAGATCAATTTATTTTTTTTCTGTGATGTATTCCTTCAAGGGCTTTAAAATTTTTTTTTTTTCTTTTCTGACTGTATTTTTTTTTCTAAAGCTTTCATGACTTTCACTTTGATATTTATTTACTGAATGTACAGACTTATCACTTTAATACATTATTCCTTTGTGGTTCTAATGGATTAAATTAAAAATACATGTTAAAAAGTGTTTCAAGTTGCATGCCTATTAGTATTGCCCATTGGGGCTCAGGGAATTTTATGGCTCTACTTGAGTCATAGGTCCACATTCAAAAAAAACTGAAACACTTTGGGCAGGAAGTCACTTGATATGTACATATTCTCAAATATTTTTTCCTCTCATTTAATTTCATTTCTGAAAATACGTACTGCTGCACTTTGAAGTTGCATCATCACTGTTTTCCCTACAAAGGCTTTTCGTTTTCTAGCTGTGTAGCAGCCATAGGAGGAGGAAGTCAAAAGAACTTCCATATGATTCACAATATACGGTCCACATTAGCTCTGACACAATTTTGACATCTCTTTCTGAATAAAAGTAGTGCAATGTTTTATTGAAGATGTAAGAATAAAATTGTTTGCCTGTAAACAGTTACCTGTTCAATATTAATTGAGTATAGCAAAATAATCCACTAAGTTCTTTCCAATTTCTTTATATTAATGTATTTACAAATCACATCTATTTAACTAATTTATTCTTTCATTCCATTCTCAGTTTCTGTCCTTTCTACCAGATGCCAGCTCTCTTGCTTCCTTTCTATCCCTTCACTTCCCCTCTCCCTTATTCTTATGTGCCTCCTTTTTTTATGTTGTAAATTTAACTTCCTTATGATACCCAACATTTAAAAGAAATTTTTTTTGCTTGGTTGGAAACTAAACTATGTTTTTAATTCTTACATACTACCTCCCCACTTTGGCATCTTTTTTTTTTTTTCTTTTTTGCTAATTGTGGTCAGGAATGTTTATCTGTAATTTTTTAACTGTTTAATAATTACTTTCTTGAAGGTGTTGAGAAGATTTGTTTTAATTAAGAGACTAAGTGGACTAGCTGAATATCTTTCTCTCCATTTATGAGTAGGTGGTTTTCATGACTTCTTCAAACCCTGCCTGCCCAAAATCTTCAGGGCATCATCTGAGAAAAACTTGTTAGTTGGCTAAGCCTGCCTTATTCTAAGCTTGTGTGTGTGATAGATGATGGCTTCCATATAACATTAGCTTAAAACATTAAAGGCTTGAGGACTGTTTCAATCAACTTCAATATTTCAGTTGATATGCCTGAGCAAGCTGCCAAAATGTGTTATTTAGGCAAAACCCTTTTACCTGGCTACATGAGAATGAGCGCCATTGATTAAGATGGATTTTCTTGTTGTGTATGTCTTCATAAATTTGGAGATTTACAGTTTGTGTCTTGAAGGTCTGAACCATTTAAAAGAAAAAGAGTTGTGTTCAGAATACAGTCATAGATTTTTGTGCAGGAAATTGCAGGTGGGGTCAAGTTTTTTTCTGTCTAAAGTGATATTGTCAAAAATCCTCCCGTCCCATGAGCCTCCAGCATCTCAGTGGAAAATGATGCTTTATAAATAAAACTTAAATGCTATGAAAAAAAAAAAAAGGCAGTTTGTATAAAATAAAACCTTTTCTATAACAATCTTTCTGCGTGTATCATGTTTACAGAACAAGTTCCTGTGAAAGATTAGTCAAGCATGTGGCTGAAAAACATTTATTTCTGAAAGCCATCTGTTATAAGAGATATAAAGAAAATTCAGAACAAAAATCAGATTCAACTGAATTTTACTTTTTTATTTTTGTGGTAACTGTGTGTTTCTCTGAATTGGATGGTGCTGGCAGCTTGTGTGGTATTCAAAACTGAGGGAGGCGAGTACTAAATTTTTTGCTTTCTTGGGTGCATTATATTCTACTTTCTTGTCAGAATACTTTTAAACCTACATTGGATAATTTAGCACAGATTAATCATTCCCTTCTATTTAGGAATCTAGCAGACGGTTGTAAGTAGTGAGGAAGAAAAGCTTTTAGAATGAGACTAGAAATGCTAACATTACAGAGTGAATCATTTTAATCAGACACTGGAAGCATTCCACCAGCCCTCTCTCCACAGCCCTCTGAGATAAGCTCGTGGAACTTCTTTTGCTTGCAGGACAACATATGGGAATAAAACAATTCTTTTCCACGCTGTTCCTCCCCTCGCTGGGTTCTCACCAAAAAAAGTTTGGTTATGCAGAGATCACTAGCAGTTATATCAGCGTGACCTGGTATCCAGGCAACCCAAAACCTTGTCAGCGGTAACAATACACAATGAATAACTCCAGAATGATGAAAGCAGAAGAGTCTCATTTGACAAGATAGCACCTGTTTCACTCTGAACAGCCAGTGTTGAAATAATGATGGCATTAGTCAGGGGAATACAAGAGGTTCAAAAGGGTTTTTGTGACTTTGAAAGTGAATTGCAGCACAGGGAGCCGTCACCACTTTCCTCTTCAGAGATGGGCTGTTATTTCTCCTATGTATTTGGTAGCCAGTTTTTATGATTTTATTGCCCCTAATCTCTTCCTGCTCTCAATTATGGCTAGTCGCAGAGGTGCGTAGGCTTACGTCGCTGAAGTAAACAGTCTGTTCTGTATTGAACGTATCTAACAATGTAAATTATAATAAGCTATGTGAAAACTGTGGTGTGTAATGAGAAAGTGAAAACATTTTTTAGTTAGTGATTCTCCCTGAGGTGTGCCACATGGCACTTCAGTGATCCCATTTACCTGGTACATTGACTTTTCTCCTGATGAGCATCCCCACTTAAGTCAGAGGTCGGTAAATCCACAATCTTCTGGACTGAAAAAATGCAAAAGGAGTGAGGGGAGTGTCTCACAATACAAAAGTGGAACATGTGCTGAGGGGACTGAAATGATTCAGAAGACAGAGATCTAGAGAAGCAGTAGGAAACATGAAAGCAATGTACAGCAAAAGAAACGGGAAGATGGGGGAATTATAGAAGCAACTCAGTGGGGAAGCAAAATATGTAAAATTGAAATATTCAGGTGGTGGAATAAAGCAAGAATGGTGCATTACAGTGGGAAATGATATGAAAATGATTTAATCAGGGAGCAGCAGGTAATACCTTAATGGAATTTAGTTAAGGAGACTGGATGCCCATGAAATAGGCTTGATGGCTCACTGGCTTGGGAATCAGGGCCTCCAAGGGCATCTCACTTTGTGTCATTCACTGAAGTTTAATCAAGGCTCTGAGTGACCCAAATCGTGTACCTATGTTGACAGCTTGGTAAACTGTAAGAAATGAGTTTATGGTGTAGGGTATCTCCAGCAGATAATACTGAAGATTGGTTTTTTAAGTCTTTCTAGCAGCTATGGACATGTAGAAAATAAAACAGTAGTGAAAAGCACCCTATTCCACCCAGACTTTATAATTCATCGTTTAAGTAATAAAATACAATCAGGCAAAATGGCAAAAATTAGTAATAGGTAGTGTGCTGAATTGCAAAATAAGCATAAGATGGAAACATGCATTGAGCAGAAAACTAATAGAGGGAGAGTAAGCTACCAGCTCTTTCCACTTCACCTCCCTTTAATGTATCTTCTACTCAGAAAAGTTAAATAAGGACAAAGTGTTTTATCTACAAACCCCGAAAATGGAAACTTAAGTAAATTAATTTACCTTTGCAATGGAAAAGCAGAATGTTAAACTGGGCTTTACAGTCAAAAGAACATTGAGAAGAAATAATAATAAAAAAAATTCCTCCAACTTTCTACTTCCCCGCTTGTTGTCTGCCATCTCCATTTGGTTTCACCCAGTTCCACACCTTTCTCTCTCTGACACCATCTACTCTTGGCCTCCAGAATCCCTTTTGATGCTTGTGGCACATTTCTTAAGAAGTTGACAGAGGGAGAGATGTCTTGAATTCTAAAAAGTTTTGATGGTAATGTGAAGCTGGATGGAAGCAAGAGACCAATAATGCATCTAGTGTGAGAAAAGCTACAGCCCTTTTTAGACATTAGAGTCTCCCACATGGGAGCTCAGCCTGAAGTTACAAAATCTGAGAAGAGACAAGGCTTTATTAGTTCCCCTGATTATGTAGCTGATCATTCCCTTTTAACCTTCATACCTAGGCTTTGACTATTCTTTTCTATTTGAAACTTTTTTTTTTTTTATTGTTCTCTCTACATCCTAAACAAAAATTGTCTTTCATCAAACAGTGAAGAAAATTTTGGTTTTGGACAACTAGAAATTAGAGTGGTCAAAAATCAGACATTGTCAGCCCAGAAGTCTTAGGAAGGTTCACAGAAGAAGCTGAAATATCATGGCATTGATACATCAGAAACTGAAAGTCTGGAACAAAATGATCTATTAGCTACATGTACGTTCGAGTGTCTGTGCTTCCAACATATGTGTTTGGTGTTTATGTGTTTGGGGATGAGTCTGAACTTGGCATAGCGTTTCCTATTTTCCATTTTGGTGCTAGAGTGGAAGGTTATGATAATCATTGGGTCTGAAGAATTAAAGGTGAGGTGGTGTGCTTTCTTGCAAAATTTTTTCATATTGCCCTGTCAGTGACTAAAGGTAGCTTTAAAAATCCATTTGCCACACAGACATAGCAGTAATTAGTGGTAAAAAACTTCTCCAAAGTTAAAAAGAGTTGAAATTTAAGTGTATAAAGATAATGTAGCATTTAATTACTAGAACTTTTAGGAGGAATAAATGGATGGATATGAAATTGTTGCTTTGGAACTTCATTGGAACTACATACGTAGCTTAATGACATTATTTTAAGAGGACTTGTGGCTGTTTTGCACCTTATAGGCTTCTCATGACTATACAGCAGATACTAACGTTGATATGTGTTCAGAGATTTGACTTCACTGACTAGTTGCTACATTTTTCAGTGACAGAGGTAACATTCTGTACTCAAAGACTGGCATCTTGCATTGTATGAACAAGCTAACCAGAACTTTCTATGTACAGCAAATACTACCAGTGTGTAATAAGATCAGCTTTACCTGCTTAGTATTTCATATACACTGGTAATATAAAATATGCAAACTAATTTTTCATCCATCTCAGTTTGAATGCTTTGTGAATTCATGCTTCAATAATCTGATCCATCTTAGACATACAGTCCAAATATCATTACCTGCAAACTGCATGTCCCTCCATTCCTTGGATGTTTTAAAGATTTGAGATTAGAGAGTTAGCTGGTGCTGCGGGGATGGAGAAAAATGGTTTTTTGAAATTCAAACAGCTTTTCCCAGTACAGCTGATGAAAGCTTTTTCAGAATCAGTTCTTTCTGCAAACTGCCTCCCTGTTTGCCTCACCTAATTCATAGTGAGAAAGGACTAGAAACGTCTGACCCAGGAGTTTGTTAACGATGCTTTCTTCTAGTTCTCTTCTGCACAAAAATACCCCAGAAAAAAAATTATCAGGTCTTTATTTAAATTTGATCACTGACTCTTGGAAGTTGTCTGTAAATGTTGCTTCCCACTGGCTATGTTGTAAATCATTGGAGAGAAAATATTTACCTATCTTTTGGGTCTTCTGTCCCAGTTTAATGTCTGACTTTTTAATTTGAAAAGTTTTGTGTAGAAGAGCTAGAAGCAGCTTGGGCAGTACAGTGAGCAGAGTGGCATTTCACAAAGATTTGATTTCTGTTGTTAAATGGTCACAAATCAAATGTAGTTCACAAAGAAAAGCACCTTTTTCTTGGCTTATGCTCTGAAAGACAAGATTTTGGGGGTGGGAAGACAAACTACCATCAATTGTGGACTTTGAGAAAGATCTTCTGAATATGATTCTGGGTTCTGAGAAGACAGAAACTAGAGCTTCAACTTTATGCTAGAGCTTTACTTGAAAACCTAATGCATAATTTCATATATGATGTGGGTTATTTTGCTGAGGTTTTAGTTGAATAATGCACAGCAAGCTTACAAATGCAGTCACTGTATTTTTCTATTCTCCTGTTCTCGTAAATCTTTGTCCCAGTTGATACAATATGTTAGTTTCCTTCCGTGCACATCAGTGATATTTATTGCAAGGAAAATACCACTTTAGTTTTACATGTGTGCATATTAAACTCAAGTGTTCATTCTAATATTTTGATCCAGTATGAAATGTATATACTTGACAGGATTGCTGAATGGTGGCCACTTGCCCCTGCATTCGCCCTCTGCTAAACTGTGTTGTGCATAAAGGAAAAACAGGAAAGTATTTATTTAATATGTTTTTCTCCACTGACATAATATGTTTCAATATGTAAACAGGAATTCCTGAGAGTGAACTATCATATCTACAAATATTTATTTCAACCTTAAAAATCCTTTTCTTCTTATCCTTAAAGCTTTTTCCAAAGTACATTGTTGTCTTCAGTAGTATGTTCTGATGAGCTGTCAGTTGAAAGCTGGTTTATGCCTTTTACCTTTCTACCCAGTTCTAAATAAATTATACTGCTTTTAGTGATTGTATGAATTTATTTGGAAGCGATCACTGAAGAGTAAGACTAACTAAATATATTTTTTTTTAGCTTTCCTCAAAATATTCATCTGACCCTTGTAGTTGTGTTGACTATTGATTCTGTCTTCTCTTTTGTTATCTGTATGTATTATTCACACAGTGCATACATCACTGCCTATATGTTAATATTATTCATAATTAAACTCTAGAGAGTTGATGAAACTAAGTATGTCTAAATAGACATGTTTTTTCTCTGTTAATATTTTCATCCTGATTGACAGCGATAAGATTACTGCAAGGATGCTGATTACAGGCAAAAACAAACTCAAAGAAAAAGACACTTTGTAAGGTTTATACCACAATGTCGGCATACAAGTCAATTCAGGTTACTCTTTATTAAGATTTGAAATAGCTAAGTAAGCATTCTCCAGAGACTGACTGGGCTTGTTTAGAAAACTTGAGTGCTAAGGCTGTGCTGAGAGGACCCACAAAATATAAATTGATTTTAAAAATGGCTGAACTGTAAACTGGATCCACTCCATTTTTTTATAAGACAGTGGGACTGGTTAGGGAACAAAACTCTAGATGACAAATGGTATTTATGACTGCAAAACACATATTTTCATTTGAACTTAGGAACAGAAGTTGTATCCAGGAGCAGTAAAGCCATTATGACATGGTCTTCCAAATGATCTATTTTTTAATCTGCTTTTGTAAATACTACAGGGGAAAAAAAAAAAAAAAAAAAAAAAAAAAAAAAAAAAAACAAAAAAAAAAACCACCAGAAAAAAAAAGAGAGAACTTTGAACCAATGGTAATAGTTAGTAATGCAGTAAGGCCATTTACTTTCAATTGAGAGAGTCGGATATCCAGCTGAATCTACCAAACATTGGTGTTTTGTGTATTTATTGGTATTTATATTTCATAAAACTATGCTGGAATGTATAATGTGTAAAATACAATTGTATATCCCAATATATTTCTATATATCAATGTCATGTATACACAAATATGTCTCAGTTATGTGTGCCAACATGATTCAGTCTTTTCATCCAGTGACTGAAAATTAAAATTCCATCCAAAGATCTCCCTCTGATCTTTCACCTTTTTTTCATTTTCTTCTCAAAGCCCAAAGTCCAGATGGAAGCAATTGAAATTTCTGAGTACCAAGTTCAACAGGACTGTCCAGATTTAATTGTGTATAGTTGTCTGAAGGTATTTAGGAGAGACTGAAGATGTGTCTGAGATCTCTCCTGCCTGCTGGTTTTGCCTGTGAGGCAGGCACTGCTTTATCTTGCATCTTCATAGCTTAGTATTTCTTGGACCCTCTGCTACATATTTTACTTATGTAAAAATAGAGCCTTTAACAGGCAGAGTGACGTGTATGTGTGCATCTCATAATCTTACTACAACGTGAATGGTGTTTATCTGTGATTAAAGACATTGAGGGCTGATTTTGCTTTATATCCCACACTTACATTCTTTATTGCAAATTGCTTCATACCCTAATCTTCAGAAGGCAATTCTGCATGACATTGGCAGCAAAAAAACTGATCTTACCATTGCAACATTGCCGTGCTTTTGGAGTAAGTGCAGCTTTTACCTTCCAAGTGCTCAGTCATTATTAAAGGGACCTGGGGACATGTTATAAAAATGGAAATTTGATTAATTACGGTGTGAGAGGTGAGGCAATTCTTTCTGATCATGTATATCTTTTCCTGCACTTGATTCACATGCTGTCTTAAAAAAAGAATTGTACCTGCAGTATAAAGAGTGAATATGAAAGCCAGGCAGAATTGGAAATGTGTAGTTTGACTTCCCTCAGGATTTTGATTTCAGAAGAAGGATGAGTCTTCTGTGTCAGAGTGAGACCAAGATGACAGTACATTACTGTCTGAATCCCTCTTTAGCAGATACTTGTAATTTTATTAACCATTTTTTCCCAGTTGTAAATACCATCATTGTCAAAGCAGCTGGAAGTGTGAACAGTGGCAGAGGAAACATAATATCTCCTGGAGTCTGAACAGAAAAGCTGTTACTTTGAAGCTCTGGAGAATACAGCCTTGTATGGTGTAACAGAATTACTCTATATTAAGTGAAGTGTAGACACCACTTGGAAGCTGTACTCTACAGAACAAATAAAACATAAGAAACAGTTTTAAAATTCTTGCAAGAAAAAGTTTTAAAATTTAACCCAAATAGTAGTAATATAGAGAAATAATTTATTGGTCTATGTCTTTTTCCTTATTCCTTCATTGAAGCTTACCTATCAGTGTGCTTTGACAGCAGGGTTAACCAGAACAATTACACTGCTGGATCTTAAGATGTTGGTTCAAGGTAAATATACACAATATACTTACAGCAAGATATGGGCTTGGTTCACAAAACTTAGCATCAGAGAAGAAACCATCAGTGTTGCTCGTAGTAATGGTGTACATGTAATTTCAGTTTCATACTTTTATGTTGTTATCTCTCACATATAGTTTGTTCCTAGACAAACCATTTTCCTCACAAGTAGCTTTCAGTTTCCTGAAAATTTACAACAAAAATGTTTTCTCCTCGCATGAATGAATAAGAATTTCACATACAGGATTCCAGCTGCCTTGAACATAGATTTCCTAGTGCTGGTACATCTTGTACCATTGACACAGTTATCTGTGAAGCAGTGAATATAGTGCTAGGCGTGAGTATTCCGCTCGTTGTCGGTTTTGCTATGCCATACAAACCTAGAGCATACTGAGATTCTCTTCCTGATGCTTAGCTACCATAGTAATACATCTGTGCTGTCATAGCCATTCTTCTGTCAAAAATACACAATTAATAAGAAATCCCAACGATATAAGGCTGTTCTAATAGTAACTATAATGAGGAGATACAAAAGGAACTAAAAACAGCCTTTAAAGTTTTCTTTGCTATTTTAATAAAAATACCATAAAAAATGTCCATAAGCAGCGTATAGTAAACTGGAAAGGAAAAGTAATGCACATTTGAAAAAATAATTTGAATACATACACAATCATGGAGGTTTAAAGTTAGATATTAATACCTGTATAAGGAGGTCAGTAATCAGTGCTTGTAAAAGATGAGTTCTCTGCTCAGGACAGTTATGTGAAGAATTACTAGGAGTGGCAAAACAGTGGCTCCCTGATTGAGCTGGAGTTCCTTGTGGTATGTGCTCATACAGCAATACTGCACAGGTAAGACTAAGCAGGGTTTAGGTATCAGGGTGTTTATTGCTAGTGAAGATGAAAAAGAGACAAAGAGCTCAGCTTAACTTTCACTTTAATTTTGAATTTTGCTATTCATGATCGTAAAACAAATGTCTTTTCCATTCCAAACAGAGCAGTTGTGATCAGTGTAGTTGACAGATATATGTTTGGTTTGCAGTGTTGACAGATACATTTGCTAGATCTTGTAGCATCCTGTTTTAGATGAGAATAGCATTTTATATAAAAATAATGAGTTTATAATTATATAACATAAACAGAATAAGGTTGAAGGGTCCATTGGGTTTCATTACTTTGGAGTGCTGCAATGCTTGCACATTATAGACAAAATTTTACCACTAAAAACAAATCACACGAGACGTTAGCAGACAGGAATACAAAGTAGATAAATTCTCTTAGACTAAGGTATCTGTTTTGTAGGCTTAACTTCCTTGAGTCTGAGAAGAACTTGGCATCCCCTTTGAAGACGTGCTTTTAGTACATGACACTTTAATAGAATACCTTGGTGTGATATTAAATGAACAAACACGACACTAAATTATTAATGTTCTTTCCCTTCCCCCTTTCTTTTCAGTCCTTCTGCCCAAAGTTATCCTGTATATTGACTTTTATGAAATAAACATCCAATCTGTCTTGCAACACAGTTTGACATCCATCTGTGAAATAGATTTTGAATAGAAAAAGTACAGATGTTAAGACTGCCAGGTTGTCCATCTTAGGATGGAGCAGTAAATTGCATTAGGACTGCAGTTGTTTAAAAAGAACCTGTAATATATCCCTGCTCTTGTGTGGGCGAGTGCTGTAGTCAAATCTGTCTTCTGTGTTATGGTCTCCAGGATTACAAATGATCCTGAGGGGCAAAAAGTGCAGATAACATCAACTGATTTCTAAGTATCAAAAGTGGTGTGTAGCTGGGGATTGTGATACTATCGATGCAGTGTACTGAAATTTTTTAATTCAAGCTTACCTCTAGAAGCTGTAGTTGTTATTTATTTTCTGGAAGATTATACAGTACTTGCAATTTTGAAAACAGCTCAGTAGTGTCTTTCAGATGTGTAAACTATGGTCTCTTCTAGTAGTGTTTCTTCATTATTATAAAATACTGTTATGTACAAGAGATAAGCCATGTGTTGGAATTCACTAAGTCTTTGATGTCTGTGAACTCAGTAAGAGCTTTTAGTCTATGCCAGAAGGTGAACAGTCTAATACTTGTGGGAGATAATGTGTAAAAATAAAAGCATAGAATTTTTTTCATAATGAAACTTCCTTACTTTAGTAGTTTTCAAAGTGAGCTGCTTTTCAGTGTTGCTCAAGCTATTTTCCCTACCACACTATCAAATAGAGTGATGACTTTTTATCACACATCAAAATACCACATTCCAGTGACATAACTCTTCAGCAAGAGCTGTTTCGGCAGATTCAGTACAAAAAAACTTTTTAAGTAGACAGAGCTGATGTCAAAAGCAATCTCACGTTTGTCTGCTATGGAGAGAAAAAATAGTTTTCCTTTAAACATCTGGAAATTTTCCCCTCTTTTAGGTTGATTTTTTTTTTTTTAATTTGTTTTGATTTCTTTAAATTGTGGAATTGGAAATTGTGCAGTGGCCATTAAGGCTTCTGATACTCTTCCTCAAGTTGTCTCAGCCTTCTGCTCTTACTGGATTGCTTATTTAAACGTCACCTTTTTAGATCTCTAAATGCTATTTTAGTTTCTGAAATGGAACTTTAATTAAATAGCCATACAACTTAGTGGAGATTCTGATATGAAACAATGAGCGGTGTTTTAAATAGAAAACAGGGGACATTAGGTCATCATACTTTAGGCTCCCCAGGATGTAGACACAAGTGGCAGTGCTGGAAGACTTCAGCATCTGCACTCCTGTGTATAAGTGTTCTGGGTCTGTAGAGTGTAAGAGTGTATGTGTTTCAGAAGAAAAACCAATGATTTTCTGAATCAAAACTAAAAATGAGAAGGGTATAAACTTTGAGTCAAAGACATGCTTGAAATATCTAAAGTTTATGCAGCTTATTTGTTCATTCATTGCGGTGCATTGCAGTGTGCAGAAATGTACCTTTGATAAGCAGACACTTTGAAAATGCAAAGTCTGAATCTTTTGAATATTCCTGCCTAGGTCAGGCAAGGTTTTTGATTTTAATAAGCTGCAGTAAGGATGCAGAACATAGGCCTTTATTTCTCCTATATGATACAATCATCTCATATCACATTTGTTTAATATCCTGATCATGCAAAGTGTTAAATGTTCTTGACTTCCTTTAAAGTCAGGAATTGTAGCATCTGCCTCTAATTATTCAACATCTTCAGAATTCTTGTCAAATTCTGCCTTAAAGGAATGATAGTTTATGATCAGTTTTGGATGAAATAGTGTTTACTTAGTCTCCTTTGCCACATCTTCTACACAACTTATTGTCTATAACAAGTCATGTTCTCTCTTGCACCTTGTCTTAGGAGACTTAATTTACATCCACAATAGCAACTGCCTGCTGTCTGTTGTGTGTGTACTGCATACATTTGGACATTGTATGAATGGATGTGGTAAGTAGGGTAGTGACTGAAGAGTAATTCTCATTCTGAAACCTACTAGGAAGCCAAAGGATGATCTAGGAACCCTGGCCGCAATTTAGATAAGTTCCTGTGCTGTGCCTGAGGCAGACACTGATTAATGAAATGGCACAGTACCTAAGCAGCTTCAGAATCTGCTGAGAGAGGCCGTTTATGGCAGATACATTGCGTGTCTGAACGTTAATTGTCTGCAGTAACAGTGCATCAGAAAGTTCCTTATACATCTATAATTCTAAGGCATAAATATGTATACAAGGAAAGGCAGAATGTGTTCCCTTCTTTCCATATGCAGCAGGAGGGGGACATAGGTGAAGTGATGCCCCTTACCCCTAGTTTCCCAGCCCTGCTGTTTTCTATTACAGTCTGTTTATCTGTACTTCCAGGATATGGTGACTCTGACCAATTAACTCCTGGAGTCGAGCAGGAACGTCTGCATTTGAGAGGTGTTCAGAGGACAGATAGGCATTTGGGGCTTCCTGGCAAGATTATTGTGGCACAGTTGCTTTCAAAACAACAGTAATAGAAAGAAAATAGATGTTATAAGGACATGGAAATCGTATTGTTTATTGTAATCTGTTGTTTGTGTCCCTTAAAAGCAAAAGCTAAAAGGCCTAGCTACTGAGGGAACTGTGATACACGATTTACTCTAACTCTGCATCTATAGAAGCAGTTCCTAAATTTGTAGCAGTCTGAGTTTTTCCAGAGGCAGGATGAGCTGATTCAGCAATGGGCTTAATCCTGCATTTAAACTGAAAAGAGAATTTACTTGGTGAAATGATGAGAATCTGTACGCTCCATACTTTTTGAAGTATCTAATTAAAAAGGGGAAAAGGCAGATAGCTTGATTTTGTCACAGTAATAACATTCTAGCTTGTCTGTAAGACCAGCTATGTGTTTGCCTTTCATCTGCATGCTCTGATCAATATCTGTAAGCCAAAGCAGTTACTTGAGTCTCTGCAGAAATCCCCTCTCGTGCCTGGTATTTCTGCTTCCAGTCTTGAAATTGAATTCCTCTCAGCACCTTTAATAACTGTATCTCAGGGGATGCATGTGAAAATGGGTGGTCTGTTGCCTCCTTCCTTAGAGACTTAGGACTTTTCCAGGCCAACTTCCAGAAGATTTCCAACTTGTAGTATTTGCATTCTAAAGTCCTATTTAATTCCTCTTTAATTAGTTCTCCATTTTTCATCTATAGCTACATCTTCCATTTTTGCTATCAGAAACTAAGTTTTTATAACATGCTGTATGCTTGCAATACTAATTTTAAAAAAGAAAGTACTGGCCAGAGATTCTGGGAATGTTTGGGTGTTTTCTATAGGCTGATACAGAAACACACAGCTGTTTACATGTTACATAGGAAATGTATTGTGTCACACTTTCGACCTATTTATGGAATTGGTTGAATCTTCTGAATTTTGCTGAGTGGTCAAATGAAACTGGACCAGCATCAGTTAGGAACATCAAAATTTGGCTTTAATCATAGAAGACACAATTGGTATTTGCCCTAGTCTACAAGAGGTGTATTGCAACTTCCCATTTTTATTTCTGTTTTCGTCAAGGGATTCGATTAATTCATGCAATCATATATAGACTGAAGACATATACATATTGCTGTCAGCTTGTATGCATAATAGAAGGCAGCAAAAAAGCCCAAAGCATTAATCATATATTTGCTCAATCTGATTTTGAGAATTGTTATGACATTGTTAGATGCTAAATTTAGGTTCATAAATCAGGAACAAAACACTTATTCTTCCATATTAAAAAACAAAGCAAAACAAAAGAAAACAACAAACTTTCTCTCTTTTGTTGTTGTTCCAGAATAACTTTTAATATCACACTTAGGTGAGCTTTCCTTGCAATAATTTATAGCAATATTTTTCCATGTCTCGTAGCTTAACCCCAGCTGGCAGCTAAGCCCCACACAGCATCTTGCTCACTTTCCCCACAGCAGGATGCAAGATTACTTTCACCTTGGGTTTTCTAACTGAAATCAGTACCTTTAATTAGAAGTAAAAGTTCTTTCAAGAAAAAGTTCACAAAGGCATAATTTTTCTAGATGGAGCTTCACTGTCATCAAGTCAAATAACTTCTGCTGTATTGCACATAGTCAGCTTTGGATGGAGTCAGTAATTTACCTTGAGATTTCTAATCATTCCACCATACTGTTGTATTTATTAAATCTAATATGTATTGCAAAATGCTAGTGAGAGCTGCAGTATCATATCTAAATTGAAGCTTATCTAATGCAACTTGTTTTCCTTCTGCCTATTTCATGTGTGAGACTTAAAAATAGTATCTTCCTATTTCCCCCGGTTAACATTGTGTTTTCTTAATTCCAAGTTAAACCAGCTTTTATAGTCTTAATACTTTGTATACTGATGCTAAAAATAAATTTAAAAAGAGAACAATAGAACAGTGGCATTGGCTGTATTAAGCTAAGTAATTTTAAAGAATAAATGCATAAGAACACTACTTATTCAAGCCCTTCCAGAAAACGAACTATTTAAATTTATTTCCCACAGTAAGAATCTTTGAGGACGATCTTTTCAGCAGCTCAATTGCAAACACCAGAAAGTGAATTGGAATGCTTCCACTTATGAAAACTAAGAACAGTCTTATCACATGAGATGCTTTCCATGGAATACAAATGTTTACCATACATCATTTGAATTTTTCTCATCTGCGAAATGAAAACACTCATCCAAATCCTTCTTTTTGAAAACATGTAGAAGGACAAAGGGAGCAGTCTGGTTTGTGGCCATCCACCATTGATATTCAATAACAGTCAAACTGCAAACACTGCAGTAAACAAAAAGTTATCATAGAACCAATTCTCATATCAGCACTATCTAAACCACGGAAAGTTTTACAAGTTTTACAACTGCTAGTTATCTAGTGTGTACATTCATATTATTGCCCTTCTTTGTGTGGATTTAGAATTGCTTAATTGATTCATCCTCTCCATAAAGCAAGTCGCTAATGAAGAATTTCTTATCTCATGGAGCCAGTGCTTTTGAAAAAGAAGGATCCCGATTTAGTCTCTCCTGATGCTTTGAAGTTCTGAGTGGCAATGGTACGCTGCATAGTGACAAACGGGGTATTTTAGGTGACTAGAGATTGTTTTTCATCAGACTTAGAGGCATGAAAGAGACTGGAATGAAGCTACAAGTTGGAGTTGCTAGTTTCAAGTTTGGGGGAAGGAGACAAATCAAATGTATGGCTTGGTGAAGAAAATGGTTTTTCTGTATTTTTAATCAAATGGATTTCGTATCAGTATACTGCATAATCTAAGAATTGGTTCTCCCTTTCTACATCTACGTCCTGGAAAACTCTGATAACAGAGATATTTTTAGAGCTCTACATTCTTAAATTAGCAGGGTTTTTTTTAGAGTTCTGAAATAACATTTATGCAATTTGGTCAGGTATAATAAAATGTTTTACAGAACCAACTAGTGAAGATAAAATTGGAACTGCAATATTCTACATTACGTATTGTAAGAAGGATAATGATGCCATTATTTTGTCAAAGGTATGATTAGAAAAGTCCCTTTTCCATTCAATTTCCTTTCCATTTACAAATATATTTACAAGGATAGTATATATGTGCTCATAAATGCACAAAGATGTTGTACAATTCTTGTACTTCTTAAAGTAATGCTTAGATCTGTTAAACTTTTATGAATGGCACCCGCAGTGCAACAGGTAATACATATTTATGAGCAGTATGCACATTACCAAGTAATATGCAAAACATTCCACAATTATCTGCAAGCCTTAAATATCAATTGGTAGAAGGCCATGTAATGGGCTAACTTCAAGTACCACAAATACTACTCTTAGAAAATGTTAAGTCATTGTGTTGCAAAAACCTAGCCATCAAACACGATGCCACTTTTGTGTCCCCAGATAGCAGAACTGACCGGGAAATGGAGAGACTTTGCAAATGAAATTTCTCTGCCCTGCTGTGCTCACCGTCTTTTCCTTAACACAAAAGAATTCCCATTCCTGGCCTTAATGCACTTGAAACTTTATTGAATGCCATTTGAAGAAATTCTACAAACAACTAGGCTCATGTAAATGGCCCTTCTATAAGAGTTTAATTAGTTGTGTAATTCTACTGAATAATTATCTGTGTGTGGATTTTGCATATAATATTTAGACTATAACTTAGTCGGGTGTTCTGGGAGGCTGTGTTGCTCCTGTGCTGTTGTTCTTTGCTGATGTTCTTTTATGCATATAACTACAGTGGAGGTTTGTCAATGTTTTTACAGTTTTCATAACTCTGAAGGAGAACATGAGTTGAATTTTTTTTGTTTGAGAGCAAGAACTTGATAGTCAAGAGACCCCAGGCAATCCTATTAAGCACCTTCTTTCTCATGTTCTCCTGTTGTACCGTAACTGCAGGAAACAATAAAAAAATTCTCTTCATGTGTCTCCCTCCTTTCCCACATTTAATAGACCAGGGAAAGATTGAGTATGGCTTCCAGACATGGGGTTGGGTATGTTCTATTCTGCTGGCATCACCCAGGACACACAGAAAACTCTCACTGGTTTTAATGTTCTTCATTCCTTCTGTCCTGATCTGGAGTGTTTTGAAGCATGGGATGAAGAAATCTCTTCTTTTTAACAGCTGCTCTAACAAGTATCTAAATTACTTTCTCAGGAGCTCCCAAAGTCCAAGTTTTACCTTGGGACTTCTGTTGGATGACTGGAGTCATTCAGATGAAAATCTGTGAGCAGCAGCAGCAAAGAGCGAGCAGCAAATGCTTAGAGCACCCAGTCATGTCCCTTAGAGCACAGGGACAAAAAAAGCCATGGAGACATGGGGAAGCATTATCAAACAGGAATTAGCTGCGGTTTAAAAAAAGTGAGGCTTGCAGTGAGAGGCTTAATTTAGCTCATATTAATTTTCTTTTTGACTCAATATATTTTCAAGGCCACAAACTATATTGTGAGGATCAGAAGTGCTCTCCAGCTAGCTAGAATAATAGAACATTCAGTATGGCTGACCTAATAAGTCAGAAATAGGTAATAGTAAAAGCATGAGAACATCATGGTGCTTTTGAAAACAAGCAATATTTCATCTTTGTTACATAAATAATCATCCGTCTTACTTGATGTCATACCTTAAATATTTTTTAACTGATTGGCCGGGTGAAGTTTCTCTAGGTTACATAGAGAACCTGCTGAACAATTTTGGAATTGCTAGCAGCTGTCCTGGGGAATAAATGCAGAATGGGAGCTTGGGATGCAAAACACCAGGAAATGTCATGCCTATTTTTAGGAAGGGGTAAAAGAAATCTGGAAATTAAATGTCAGTCAGCTTACTGCTCATTCCTGGAAAAACACTGTAACAATCAACCAAAGAAGCTAATTCTATTCTCCTAAAAGAAAAAGAAAGGTCATTTAACAACCAATATATATATGTCAGGAATGGGTTGTGTTGAATCCTTCTGCAGTTTGGTAGCAGACTCTGTAGATGAGAGTGGAGCAGCAGATGTCACGCATCTTAATTCCAGCAAGGCTTTTGATACTCCTCACAAGTTGTAAGAAAGTCTGGTCTGCCAGAAGTTACTAGGAAAAGGGTGGAAAACTGGAACTTTGTGCATTGAAAAGAGTTATCAGTTCACTGCTGAAATGAAATAATTTGTAAGATCTGCAAGATTCCCATCCTGATATGATGAGCCAATCAGTGGTCTTGGAAGCCATTTCTTCTGGTTTGAGTTTTCAGTGATTAGAAGGGCATTATGTGAAAAGAAAGTCAAATGATGAGCAAAGCCATTAGCAATCTTACAACAGCCCAAAGTTTTGACCAAAAAAATTAAATAAGCTTTTTTAGAATGTCAGTCTTTTCTAGTATAAAAAGCAGATACATCAAGTTGCAGTGGTCTCCATTCAGGTAAGGATGCAATGTGCAGAATGTCTTAAACCCACTGCCAATATTTACTGTTCTAAAGCCTCAATGCATATTAGAAAAGTCTAAATTTTTTCACCTCTATCTTTATAATGCACTGAAAACTCTATGTCTGGCCTGTTATACTACATAGCATACTAAAACCTGTCTTCTTTATATGATTGTGGGGTGCATGGTTTATAGAAAAGTAGTTTAATACTAGCTACTGTTTTATGCTGTGTTGACACTTAGTGAATCATGCTTCCTGCTATTTCTTACTGCAGAAATACATCTTTTGCTTGTTACTACTGAAGAATGTTTGCATATATCCAAAGGGTTTTAGACTTCTTAGAGACCTACTATAACCAGAGTAATTGGAGGTAGCTATTTGCAGGTAATTCTTATAGATTATAATACAGAACACAGGCGCAATTAAGCACCCAAAGGTTACATTTTGTTTTCTTGAGGTCAAAATGGTGGATTATTTTTTCAAGAAGCACTGAAAATTGACATGCAGTGGCTGTAAACATACAGTTTCCAAAGCTTTGAGATGTAAATCTCCAGAAGACTCCCAGGATGTTGTCCATCTATTCCAACTGCAGATCCTTAGGACAAAAGTTATGTGCAATTTCTTCCTAATACATGAATACCTGTATTTTAAGGACATTAAGGGCTCTGAGTAAGCATATAATCATTAAATATTCACAGTGTACAACATTTAATGCGCACAACATTGAATACTCCAAAGAATAATGCCATAATTATAGCTCCTGTAATAATTATGTTTTATTGTGGCTTCCTTACTCTTTTTATCCCACAGTTGGTATAAGCTTTTAAGCAGATGCCTTGGTTTTGCCCTTTGCAGCTTATAGGCAGATCACTGCTGTGTTGATTCTGCAGTCATTGTCAGCTATTCGGCAATCTCATTTTTCTTTTACTGTTTTGGCAGAGATGAAACACAAAGTTTTTAACCTTCCACTTTCCTGCTTCTTATTTGGCTGTTGGAAGCAAAGCTTAAAGCTTAAATAGGAAGCAGGCATATCCTCAACAGTAACACATTTTTCTTCTCCTGGAGTTCTTGAAGTAGCTGACTATTTAAAGAATGAAACAGTCAGTGTGAGGGTGCAAATAAAAAGATTGGAGTAAAATATAAATTAAGCGGTGCTTTTTTTAATTAACAATCACTTAGATTCTGTAACTGAAACCTCTGAACAGAAGTTTGTCTCATAGATATAGATATTACAGAGATCTTATTATAGATATGGAATATCTAAAGATATAGATATATCTATAGAATATTTATAGATATAGCTAGAGATATAGAGATATTTCTATTGTACAGCTATAAAATAGAGAGGTATATTTAATATATATTTAAGCTATATATCCTGCAATCAGAAGTTTATCTGGGCCTGTATCCAGACATGAAAAAAAAAGTCATGTAAGCAAAGATTTCAGTTCTGGATCTTTCTGCTCTGAGATGATGGGAGCACTGGAATTTGTCATGAAAATATAGGTTAATACCCACAGAACTCAGTGCTGGGCAAAGTAGTACAGCTACATGGAAATAAATAGGATCTGGCATGGTGTTTAGATCTTGGTAAAGTTCTAAACATCTTTACAAAGGTTCCTCCTAAAAGACCAAAACTTATGTAGCAGTTTGGTCTGTTTGTTCACATCTGCCTCTGATTTCTCCCTTCAAAGTCTTTTTGAACCTGTGGGACAAAATGAGCCCTACAGAGCAGAGAGTACAAATAGGAGTTCCCATAGTCTTTGTGGAAGCTGGATGCTGGGTTCAAGGAAAAAAACCCAAAGCAGCACCCTGCTGCTGGAAAGCTGGTGCCAGCTGGGCTCAGTTGAGCTGAGTTCAGCAGCTCCCAGTTATCTCCAAATGAGCTGCAGGTGCTACCACTTGCTCAGCCCCACTATCAGAGGAGGTGGAGGAAGCAAGAGCTCAGAAGGTTGGGGCTCCCTGCTAGAAAATAGGAAGGCTGCTCCAAGAGAGGATTCAAGGCAGAGTGGAAAATCTTCAAGGGCATTTTATGAGTGGAGGTAATGAAGGAGGGGAGTGGGGCTGTAGAGTCAGTGTTAAAGAAGATAAAGGTTGTTCTGGATTGTTTTTTTAATTATTTTTTGTTGATGTGGGTGGGAAGATTTAGAGGCATAAGAATTGTGAGAGAAAAGGCCCTGTTAGTTCTGCTACTCAGTATGGTGTGTCTGCCTTCCTAGTGTCAGGTGCTGCTTTGCACTGCAGACTGTTTGTACATCTGCAGTACAGTGCAATAGAGCAGCTGTTGTTCTGGTGCTGACTGGTTGGTCTATGCACCATTTTATCTTGTTAGGTAATTACAGTTGTGCCATGAACATGTATAATTTTGTATTTGTTGGTAGTATAATTGTTTGCAGAAAATAACAGGAATGTGGAAATGTTCGGGGTGTAGAATTAGAAATGAGTTTTCAGCAAATATTTTATGTCCTTTTTTTTTTTTTTCTTTTAAAATTGCATTCTTGGTTGAAAGCAGTCCCAAAGACCTGTTTTAAATCTACACTAAGTGGATGAAATATGGTTTCAAACATTGAAATTCAGAGCTTTGGGGTTTGCTCATCCATCTTCACAGGTCATCTTAACATTATCCCTTATATAATGCTGCAGGCTCCCATAAGTGGGTTCACTGGCAGTTTGTCTCAGGGCTGGGACATGTAACACAGACTGAGCAGCATGAGCTGCACACTTACAGAGCTAATGTTGTGTCATGGGCTGAAAGTGTGTGTAGAAGAAAAAGATGGGGTAGAAAAGTAGAGCTCCACATGGCTCAGCAGCTCTAGTAAAGCTCTAGCTGCTTTATATGGGAAAAAGAGAGCCATGTTTCTTAGAAAAAATGTTTTATATTAATATTGCTTTTGATCCAGAGAACAGCAAAAAGATCCTGTTTTGATACCTCCTTGAGGCTTTGGGGTTTCCATTTCTGAGTGGCAATAGGAATGTAGAAAAAAAAAAATTGCATTAGTGAAATGTTGCATTTTGGTAGGGAGTTTTCCCTTCCATTTCCAATGTTTTTGGAGTGAGGAGTTTGTTTAAACTTACAGTTCCTCTCCTGCCTTAGGAGGGAAACCAGTGAGATGGAGTCAGTGGAGTTGGTGCTGCTCCTGCTGTTGTGAGGTAACTCACATTCTTTTCTTAAATATTTTTTTCAGTTGCCACTCTGTAGTGAAAAGTAAAGAAAGGGAGGAAAAAGTACATGTTATATTCATGACCTTTTGGATGAAGTCATCTAAACTGAAAATGCTGAAATTATCTGTAGAGCAATGTCATTAGGTCTTAGAACTTGGTTCTGTGATTGTAACAAACCCTACCTTCATGTAGGCACTACTAGCTCATTTGAGGCACTAGGGAACAGAATTTAAAGTATCTACTTCAAAATCTCAGGCTGTTGAATGAGCCAAAGAAGGAACTTCAGTTGACAGAAGGATCAATCAAGAAGCAGGTCTGACACGTCTCCTGAGATGCGTATCTGTGTGTTTTAGCGTGGATGTGTGCCCTCTCTTCTGCTCAGTCTCATACAGAAGTACTCAATTAGAAATGAGCCATGCCATGACTTTCTTTTTCCCAGTGGTCTCTCTTAACTTCACAGAGAGTGTATTGAGCTTGAGTAACTGAGTCTGTGTTCTGCTGATATTGTTTTAGCTTTAAGAAAAGTTACGCTCCCTGGGTACGTGTTCAGCTTCTGTTCTGGGTTAAATATTAAGCACTTGCACAATGTGCTTCTGCTACCTAAAAACAAGGCTAATACGCGAACTTATTTCTGTCCTTTGTATAAAGATTCTTATCAACAAAGAATTTATCTTACTACCATAAACCTGAAAGAGGATGTCTTTTGGTTTCTATTTTTTAGTAGGTTGACTTGTTGCAGATGGTTATATTTCGGATTGCTTTACATCATTCAGGAAAGGCTGCAGTATAACATGTGGTTTAGCTCTTAGGTTTTGGGTAAAGAATATAGGGAATAAAACAAGTAGTCCACCTAACCATCCTGTGTTACTGTGTTGTTCTGTATCTTCTATTAGTTAACTCTGTTTTCAGGATTTCATGTTTAAGTTTGTACACTGTTATCATTGGCCTCATTGCTCTGGCTCCCCCACGACCCTGTTTTGTCATGCTTTTGTACCATATCGTCATCCTCAGCCTCTCAAGAGGTTAATTTTCACACTTCCTATAGCAAAGTAGCCTACAAGTTTATCTGAGCATTGTTTCTATTTTCCATCTTCTGAGTTGAGTAACAACAGGATTAAGAACTTGGAAGTTAAAAGCATAGACATCCGTCTAATTAAAGGGATTGGCTGCTGGGGTTGTATTTTTCCTTCGCATTAGCATTCTGTTCATTCTGTTTTCTTTCCCTATCTCCCTGTTCCCTACACACTCAGCTTGTAATAAAAGTTGGTTCTTGAATGTAAAGAAGTGTGTTGATGCACCTGGGAAAAACATGTACAGGAAGGAATTGAATTTGTTTCTATCTAACCTAGGTAAAATATCATGGAAAGTTTCATTGTTTATCTTCACAGTAATAATCAAAGCATCCTTTCAACACTCATAAGGATTATTTAAGAAGAAAATTAGGTAAATGTATTTGTTTGTCTTCAACTGAAAAACAATATCCTATTTTAAGTTTATACCCCTGCAGCCAAGTGATAAGGGCATTTTAATGTTTTCATGCATCTGTCTTTCCATTTCAATGTGTGGCAGGATTAGGGGATAGCTGATGCTGCTGTTACGTAAATGTGAGCAAGTAGAGATCCTCATTACAGGGTGAAGTGGATAAAAAGAGTCAGTTACTGAAGGTGATGGAACTGTTGTGTCTCCTGTCCATTAACTCGGTAATAGCACCTCTTCCCCAGATGAGGGGAATCACAGGGAGCAGCATTTTGCTGCGTTGCAGGAGCAAATCCCTAAAACCTCTGCTGCAGAAATGTCTGCAAGTGAGGAGATATGTGAAGACAGATTGCAGCAAAGACTTTGGGGGCATCGGAGGTTTTCTGTTCTGGTCTAACTATTATGTAGAATTACTTGCATCGGCAAGATGTTGAGCATTCTGTTCACAACCCTGGGAATATTAGCGAGGCTGGTAATACGCATGCGTCCCTTCCAGGATTTGTGAGTTCTTTTGCCATGTAACTCATAGCTGTGTCTCTTCAGCATTGAAAATAAAAATGCTCTGCAAAGCATATTGTAACCATAAAATCAAAGAAACCAACCAGCATCTACTGACACTTGTGGGTTTCATTTGCGTGCTCAATAGGCATGGTGTTTATGGCTCATCCAGCAAACATAAACAAGGCAGTCTCTCAGATGCATGCTCACTGTTGCCCTTCATTAGAGGGAATGTGTGGTGCTTAGAGCTTCAGTATCAAAATGAAGGGGGTTGAAGTTCTTTGCCTTCTATTTTAGAAGCAGTCCCAGAGATAATATGGAAGTTGCTGTCGTTCTACCAGAGGACTGGTAAGATTTACTGCACCAGCTTTGGCCTTCTGACTTCCTTAAGCTTTACAACTAGGAGTCCTGAATATATGTCGCTTGACCACTGCAAGAAAACTTGTGTCATTAAACTCAAGTCAAATGAGCAGCAAGTCATACAAACACACCCGTGTATTGATTTCAAGTAATTTAAAAATAAATGGACTTGATAGGTTACCAATTTTCCTTGTTTTGGCAACACCACCCAGGTTGTAAGAAAAAAATCTATATGGTCTGTTGCTCCTTTAATCATGCACTATTTACTTCTCAGTTGGTCACTGAAGTGTTCTTTATGGAGTTTGAAGTCAAGGACTACAACCAGGTTTCAAATAAAACATACAAATGATCCCAAAAGGGAGCTATACTTCTCCAGGACACTTTATTTTAAAAGATGCAAATGCTCGCATTGAGGTTTTGTAGGTTTTAATATACATAATATTACTTTACCTTGAAAGGGATGATCAAATGGTTGGGTTTAGTTTTATTTGCGTTTAGCTTCTAAACTGTTTACATAAACCCTCTCATAACTGCTTTCCACCTTTTAGAATTCTGTCATTTTGCTACACAACAGATTTTTGTATGTTGGACTCATTTATTGGAAAGAGTTTGTTCTCCTTTTTCTTCTTTTTTTGAGAAATTTTTAGCTTGTATTAATTTTGTCTAGCAATGTATACCTAACAGGGTAGCCAAAATGCTATTGATGGAGCAATAATTTCCAGTTGTTTACACTGCTCTGTTTTGGAACTGTAACACAAAATGTTGCTTTGATGTTGCATTTTTCCTTTTACTCCAAGGTTTCCAGTGCTTGGCTTCGTATGTATGTTCAACATATGGTTGATTGTGTCCAACCTATCTTTGCTTTTATGTCACTGTATGGCCTATTTATCATAAAAATAGGATGTCACCGATTCCTTTTCAATTTCTACTGAAATACTGCTTTATCATTTATTTTTTTTTAAGCCACTGTTTTCTTTGTGTTTTACTGTCACTAACTTCAAGTGCTTTGAAATGTTTGCATTAGTGGCATTTAAAAAAGTCTGTGATTGACTGTTTTGAAATTTCTTCCACTGGATGATTTTCAATAATAACAAGAAGGATTTTGCAGAGTCTGTGGTAGATGTGTTTGCTACTGAATGTATCTGTACTCAGTGTGAGGGGATTCTGCTGAAAAGCTGTGGAAGAAGACTGGTGTTAGGAAAGCAATGCTTGCCTGCCCAGTGTGCATAGTGCAGGAGATGTTAAAGCAGTTGAAAATCGGAAAGCAAGAAGTTGCTTTGCCTAAAGTCATAACAAAATGCCTCAGACTCGAACTGAAGGGGAAAAAGTAAAGAGTATTAAGATTTAGCACTTACCTAATCCTCTACATCTTTTGAGTGCTAGAGGTATTAACTATTTAAGCCTCTAGATAAATTTTTTAGCATAAAAAGAAATACATACATGTATTATCCTTCTTCTCTCTTGACAAATCATACAGACCAAAAGGCTAAATATCAGCCCAAGGCTACATATCACTGGCAAAAATTGGATATACTTGGCTCCCGGGCCTGTGCTCAATTCCTGCTGCATAGCAAAAGTATATGTCTTAATGATGTGTGAGTAGAAACAGCTACACAAAATCCCTACTTTGATGTAGAGAGCAAACGTAAGATACTGTATAATAACATTGCAGAATGAATTTGCAGCAGTAACACAAATGCTAGTCTCAGCAAACTGCAGTGCTGTACGTAGATAGTGTTAGCTGTTGTATTGATCCAGGCCACTAAATCTTTAATTATCTTTCATAGTAAAACTTGTCTAAATAAATTGCTCTGTTGCTACTCAGAGGTTGATGCTTGCATCATTTCCTACTTCTTACCTTATCCATTCTCTTTCTTTGAAGGTTTGTTATTATTAAAAGAAGTAATGCATCTAAAAACTCAGACTAGTAGTCTGTTAGTTCTGGAGTGTAACAGTCCTCAAAATAAATAACAAGCCGTGGCTATACAAATTTTCTTATCCCTTGAAACTCTTCTGATCACTTCAACACAGTTGTATTTTGGGTCATCTAAAGTTGTTGAACAGCCAGTTTGGTTCTGTTCTTCTCACTTTTACTGCTACCATGGTAAGTGTGGATCTAGTGTTTTTAAGATGGATATATATTTTTCTGACATTAGAAGAAAAAACAAACCTTTGCTTCATGGGATAAGTCATTGCAGGTGCTGTCCTCTTGAGATCTACCATGTATGGCTTCTTCATCTTCACTGACAGGCAGCTGTTGTTAGGTTTTCTGATTATAGCCAGGTGATTTCTATCCATGCTCTGTGTACTCAACATATTAGTTCCAAATATACTCATGTGCATGTATTTAGCTGCTGAAGGGCTTGTTTCAACCTATAAAGCTGGCCAAATATGTTGGAAAGAAATTTGCATTGACCTGTCTGAGATTTGAAATTTTAATTCCAAATTGTGTGGATACTTCAGTTGCTGTGACACAGCCTAAATACCTCCAGGGGAGGGGTGGAGTTGCCATCCCTGGAGGTATTTAAAAGCTGCATAGATGTGGTGCTCAGGTACATGGTTTAATAGTGGAATTGGCAGTTTTGGGTTAGTGGTTGGACTCGATGATCTTAAGGTCTTTTCCAAACTAAATGATTCTATGATTATACAACTTCTGAGTCACTGAGACTAGGTACATTTATACAGCAATGGCTGTGCCAGATTTTATTCTCAGCTATGCTTATGTGAAAATGGAGATGATTTTGAATGAGATGTGTGTGGAATTGGGAATGAAGTAGCAGAGATGGTGCCGAGGCAGCTTCAGGAACATGAATAAGCAGGTTGGGCACATCTAAGTATGCACAGTTATGGCATGTCTAAATGTATCTGTTAAATATGCTGTTAAGAGGTTGAATTTTTCTTTGTCATATAATCAATTATCTCTTCAGTGCATTGCCCTGTGACAGGGCTGTACCACTGCTAATTTGTTTTATAGTTAGTGTAGTTCACAGTCTTGCCTTACATGCTACAGAATAAAAATGAATGTATCTTGGTAAAATAATGGGATGAAGATACAATATTCAGCAGGAAGCTCTTTAATACTTGACTACAAACCACTATACCACATACCATTATGCTGACATGTATTATCAGAAGTGAAGATATAATTTAATAACAAAAGTTTTCCTTTTGCAGTGAAGGAAGGGGGAAGGGAAATCAGTGTTTAAAAAAAACACAGCACATTGAATAATCAATTCAGGAGAAAGATCATAAAGTAAAGCAATATTCATGTCTGTCTGAAAATTGAACTATAAAATCCCAAATGATTGCAAATAGTCTCTGTGCTTGCCATCAGGCAAGGTAGCCAGCTGTGTAGATCAGCAACCTATGATACTTTTTAATGGCAATGTTTTGTTTAAATAACCCATTTATATTAAAAACATTTCCGCTATTATTCTTTCTAGTGGTTGCTAGCTATGTCCATAGCAACAGCTAGTGATGTCGAAAGCAGAGTTCAATGTGTTGATTATATGATAAACAGGAGAGAGAAGGAAACAGATTCTCTGTTTACAAATATCTCAAATGCAGTAAGAGTTTTATAAGAGGAAACAGGGAAAAACTGATTTATTTTATTCCAAGTCTTTGTTGTCTCTTGATGACTGAGATGTATATTTTTGTCTTGGAAGTTTGGAGTTTTCTTCTGGTTTGAGAACTGCTGTTGCTGGAGTCACACATCCCATCCAGTCACACATCAGTGTGGCTCAGTAAGGTAATGCCCAAGAGCTGTGATATAAGCACACATAGGTACTTCCATCAGCTGTATGAGGTCTTGTTGCTTGAAATGTAATAATAGTAATAAAAAAACCCCAACCAAACCACAAAACTCTGCTCCTCTCTTTTTGTAGTTTTTTTTATGTGATAATTAAGGTGCATTAAATAAGAATTGAAGCTGCTGGGAGGGGGAAGAACATTTTAACATTACTGCACTTATGAATATTATTCCTTGTTTGTTACTGTAATTTCTGACTTCTGGATTAGTAGCATTGTCTCTCACTGCAAACATCTCTCAGTTATGAGTGATTATCTTGGGGTTTGTTTTGTGGTGGTGTTTTAATCTCTTAATTGCTTGATAGCATGATATTAAATATATATTTTGGATAATTCATCTGAGCGTCCTCTCTGGGAGCCTCTATCTCCAAAGACTAAAAATAAGCTTTTCTGTGGGCAGGCTGCTAAGATTTTTATAACAAGACTCAATATTTGATGATTCTGCTTAAATCCGAGATGACTCTTTTCTTTTTTGTACATATATGAAGGCATTTGCAACGACTTCTTTCGGTTTTTGAGTATTCTCCTGCATGTCATATTGTATAGATTACTCTTTGGGAGGGGGTTTGATTCTTCTTGACTAGCTCACATGTTTAAATCTGATAGCCAAAACCGAGTAGAAGCCACAAAGAGTAGAAACCGTGTTAGTTCTTAAATGATACTGCTGTTAGCACACCCTCTTGTGAGGTTTGCTTACTTTGCAGTCAGTTATTCTTTTTCAAATACAATGCTTTGAACTTGTTCATTGAACTGCAAATCTCAGTCTTGTGGAGAGGCTTGAATGGGTCTTCTGCATTTGGAATTCTAATTCTGTCTTCCAGAGTCTTTAGGAAGTTATCTGCTGATTTAGTAAGTGAAATCTGTATTCAGTCAACAAATACCAACAAAAAGTATTAAATGATGCTGGGCCAAAGACAGACCCCGGAGGTTTCTACCTGATAGAACTTTTCAGTCAGGTCGTGGATTGCTGATGATTTGTCAAGTACAGTTTTCCATCCACTGTTGGAGCCTTATACTTGCTTTGCACAAAACCTGTTCTGAGTAACGTGTTCATGAACAAACATGGGGAATAGGAAGGACATGGACCTGATGGAGTGGGTCCAGAGGAGGGCCACGAAAATGATTGGGGGGCTAGAGCACCTCTCCTATGAGGACAGGCTGAGGGAGCTGGGATTCTCCAGTCTGGAGAAGAGGGCTCTGGGGAGACCTAACAGCCACCTTCCAGTACCTGAAGGGAGCTGACACAAAAGCCTGGAGAGGGCCTGTTTACAAAGGCCTGTAGGGAAAGGACAAGGGGCAATGGGTTTAAATTAGAAAGGAGGGGATTTAGATTGGAAATAAGGAGGAAGTTCTTTACCAGGAGAGGAGTGGGGCAATGGAACAGGTTGCCCAGGGAGGTGGTTGAGGTCCCATGCCTAGAGACATTCAAGGTGGGGCTTGACAGAGCAATAAGCACCCTGCTCTAGTTGAGGATGTTCCTGCTCTCAGCAGGGGGGTTGGACCAGATGACCTCTAGAGGTCCCTTCCAGCCCAGACATTTCTGTGTTCTGTGAATAGTGTCTAGGGACTTGTAAATCAAGATGCTGCAAGCTCCAAAATTAGTGCTAGAGAAAAGGGAAGCCAAGCTTAAAATGTGGAAATTCTGCCACTTCTCTCATTTTCTCTTGGAAATTATATCTGCTAAACTCAATAGCTAGTCTTTCTTCATTTCACAATAGCATTCAAACTCCACCTGGCACTAGGACTGTCTTAGATTCTTGTGTAACCTTGGGATGCTGTCATGACTAGAAATCCCAGCCACTTCCCAGAAACACGTGCTATGCTGTGGCATAGCTAGGGAAGCGATACTATAAACTAGCATCGATTGTTAAATCAATGCATTAATTTATATTGTTATACTTGACATTCAGCAACTGCGTAAGTATAAAATTTTTATTAATAGATGGTTCATTTGCCATAACATACCTGGAACATGGGCAATATTTTGTAAAACTGGCATCTAGTCACAGCTGCTAGTGCTTTGTTGCTGTGGTCGTGTTGCTCTGTAGCCCGTACCCGAAGGTTTTGCTCTGTGATTGAGACCCAGAAAACATAGACTGTTTATGGATGACATGCATTTAAATAATTTTGATTAATAATTCTCCATCAGAATTGGAAGACGCATGTGTGGTGAAATGCTCACTCAGTTAAGCCATGCATGCACTGCTCTGAGTCAGGATTTCACATGAACATCTGTGTTTCTAACTGCAATCTATCAGCATGTTTTTTCCAAAAGGAGAAATCCATGGGGGAAGTCTTTCAGTAATTACGTTGTTATTGCTCCATAATCTCTCCTTTTTCCATTAACATCACTGTTACTGTGGGGTGTGTGGATGCTGGAGAAAGATCTTTGCTTGCTCTGTAATGTGGACAAAAGTTTTAAAGGTGTAACCACTTTTTAAAAAAAAAAAAAAAAAAAAAATCTTGTAAAGAGGGATTGATACTCAGATGGAGTTAATATTGGAAAAGAGGTTTTATGAAGGCCTTTGTACTAAGAGGGCACTCTGATTCCTGAGCAGATGGCAGCCTTCTAAGAGAAAGCCTAATCAGGTTACTCTATGATTTTCATTTTATGATGTTTTTTTTATAACCTAGTATTATCTATTTATTGTGTAATCTGGCAGACTAATAACCTAACAAATATGTAACTTTTGGGAATTATCCTCTTAGATTTTGATATTTGCACATAAAAACCCCATTATTAATGGAAATCCACCTATTTAAGAGACTGCAGAGATCATTCGCAGCATTTTGATAAATCATTCGATTTTCAGTGCAGGAAAAAATTTATTTAATTCAGAAAAATTTGTCTTAAATTATTTAATACTATCTACTTCAGAAAATTCTCTTTACTTCTGAAGTCCTGATTCATTTCTCAGTGATGTTAACTGAATAATTTCCAGAAGCTTTACCTCAAACTTAGATTATTTGCATTGGATTTTTTTCATAATATTTGGACAATTCAGAAGGCTGCAATTAAAAATTCCAGAGTGTATCGAAGTGCTAAATTTTTACTGCAATAAATGGAAGTGATGAAAACCTCATTACGTGCCTGTTAACATGTTCAGATAATTAGAAGAACTGGATATAGAACATGACTTCTCCATCATCTCCATCCACTCTTTCTCATTCTGCCAGACCATAGTTTTTTGTTAGGCAGCTGGTCATAAACAGAGCTTGTAGTTTCAAAGGCCTGAGTTGCTGTTGCTTTCAGATCAACCTGTTCTAGTTTCTGGCTGCTGTTGTCATGAAGGTATCACCAAAACATTTGTAGGAGATTGTAATACTGAATCATAGAATGGTTTGACTTGGAACTAAATCTTTAAGATCCCTTCCAACCCCCTGCTTTGGCCAGGGACCCCTCCCCTTAGACCAGGTTGCCCACTTAATCCACTATTGTAACTTCTTAGTGCTCATGGATATGTACATTGCTCTTTATATATTGGTTGCTTTTGCCTATAGGCTTTCACTGAGCTCCAGAGAAATGTCAAATTCTTCTGTTAAAGTATGATTTCAAGGTCTCCTTTTATATGCTTACGGAATCCCAATGGATCAGTCTGCTTAATTTACGTGCTGGTTGCTGCTGTCTTGAAAATGTTAGATTGAGTTAAATTAAATACTGCTTTAAAAACATAATATTGTTATTTTTCATTAATTCTCTGCTGGGTGTGAATTACTGACAAGTCCACTCCATCTGCTGCAATTGTCTTCTTCAAATATGCTGGTAAACTGAGCAGCCAGGAATCAGATTTCCCTTGGAACATTAGTGTGATGCTGTCAGAACTTAAAAGTTCTGTCAGACAATGAAAACAAACTCTAAACCCAGGAAAACATGTTAAGCCAACTTTAGGGCACTCTGTGCAGCTGTTGTGCAAAAAGTGGTTGCAACCCTGCTAAGGGCGGTGGCATGAATCTTCAGATAGTTTAGAAACATTGGAATGAATGAATCCTTAAAATGTGACTTTTTTTTTTTTTGTTGCACAAGGCTTGATCTAAATAAAACTGAGTTTGCAGCCTGTGAAGATCCATGTCTTGTTTTATACCAGTCTTTGATGAAACTGAAACATTCTATTTTTCACAGAATTATTAAGATACCAGTAACTCCCTTTTGGGGGTTTTAATTCACCATTAATTTGACTATGTAATTTATGTCCCCAAACAGTTGTCTTCAGTAGTTACATTGTCTTCTAGGTGTGTTTGGTTTTTTCATATACAAAATAACATCAAACATTTCACATGATCTTAAACATGGAATTTATAATGTTTAATCCTTCTGCACATGTCTTTTCAGATTCAAATATGCTTATGTTCATTAAATATTTATAATTTACTTTTGTGAGTGAAATAGATTTTTCTCACATTCCAATAAATGTGTTTTTTATTAAAACAATTTAATTTTGAACAATTTTCTTAAGTCTTAATCATCTGCTTTTTATGAGTGTATTATGGTTTAATTGTTAGAATTTTCAGCCAGTTACAGATATTAGTAGTGTGTATCTCATCAGTATTCAAGGATCACCTTTAAAACTTTGGGTACAGTAGCAGTTGGCATCAAAGCAGTCTGAAATACATTGCAGTATTTTTCAAACAATCTTGCTAATGCTGCTTTCTTTAGAACTAAAGTAGAAATTAATGTAAATGTCATTGCCTTTTAATATTCAATTATTAGCCCTTCATTAGAATTTTATCTTTATTTGCTTTATCAAATGTCATATTAATTGCATTTTATATCCCCATTTTGTAAATCTATCACAGTTTCTTTGATTAATTTTCTAAGTCAATTAAGCTAGTGCAGGTTCATTGAATAAAGCAAAAAAAATAACTGATTTTTTTTCTACTGCTTCTATAATAACTGTCAGTAAAGATAAACAGGATCTTTAGTTGATATGTGGTGACTGATTTCAGAGCTGATAAAATAGCTTTATGTATTCTTTAAGATATTTTAATTTATTGATATTTACTGGTATCTTTATAGAAGTTGTGCTCTTTCTATCCACATTAGAGAACTGAAGTTATACAAATAAAATACAGCCTTTGCACAGTGCTATATTGTCACTGTAATTTTCTATGCTCTCTCCTGCATATAAAAATTAATATGCTACAGTAAGAATGTGTGATTTGCTGTAAATGCTTTTTCAAAAGCAAAATAGTAGTGAACTATTAATGTTACCCACACCATGCCAAAACAGGAGGAAGAAATGCAGGAGGGTTCATTATTGATTTTAGTGTATGAATACGTTTCCTTAGCACTGACTCTTTTTGATCCCTGTTGGTGTATGAACTTTTTCTATCCAGTGTAATAATTCTATATGTTGTTTCAACCTCCTGCTCAAGGATATGACTAATAGCAGGGCTGAACTCAATGGGGCTTCTCATCAAGTAATGTAAGTGAAGGCAGGAGTTTCTGGCTTTAAGTCTTGCTTTCAGATTTCCAGGTTTGTGCCTGTCCCAGTCTGCATTAGTGTCAGCTCTTTGCTCCACAGGCTTTCTCTGGAACTTCATGTGGTGCTTTATTTGCTTTTTTTTGAGCTTCCTGTGTCTCATTCAGTTAAGCCCTTAAACTTTTTCTTCTTGTCTCTAGATTAAACCTTTATATTGTATAGTCAAGAAAAGACCACCTAATGCATGTAAAATGCAAAGTAACCAACCCTATTGCAGTACAAAGGGGTAATGCTGCCTGCAAGGGAGTTTATGGAATCATTTGTTATGTAGCAGCCCTAAGCAATAATAGACTTGTGTTACACAATGACATTTTTGGACTCCTCCTGGCCTACACCAGTGCTAACTACAGGGTTGTGCTTTCCTACCTGCTGTAGATTAAATGGAAATGCTTCTCTTCCTCTCTACACCCAGATCATCTGTGTCTATCAATTAGGCTCTAACTTGCTGATGTTTTTGTCTGTGATGTTGTGATAATTAGTGATGCCATAAATACAGAAAGTTTACCTTCTGAGCATCTGCTGCCCTTGATACTTCTCTCTCTCTTTTTTTTTTTTTTTTTTTTTTTCTTCTTCTTCTTCACGGAGCTACATGCTGTTATTCCTTGAGTGTCAGTCTTTAATAGGCTATTTTCCACTTGTTGAGGTTTTCAATAAAACTGACTTTGCAGCACACTGATGTCTGCCAGGACTCTCATCAACCCATAATGATGCACTTTGCAGGCCTTTGGTCTCCGTTGTCTCTGTCTGAAACATTGTACAGTTTTTGCCTAGTGGATACCATTCTTCTGGTTTCAGTGGGATCTTTCTCTTTCCTAAACAGAGCCATCACACTAGAGAATCAGCTGGTCATCCTCGCAACATCAGTGACTGATGCAGGGGGCTACTATGTCCAGGCAGTCAATGAAAAGAATGGAGAGAACAAGACAAGTCCCTTTATTCATCTCGGCGTAGCAAGTGAGTATCCGAATTCTGGATAACATGCTGTCGTACTGAGGTTGCACACAGTATTCACAAAAGCCTGTCCTAGTAGAAAGAGCTTAGCTCACAAAGGATTGGATCTTTAAAGGACCTCAACTTTTCCTGCTTGTTTTGGAGCACATTGAATTCCTTGTGCAATAAGAGGGACCTAAGAGAGTGTATGCCCTCGACAAATCACCCTCAAAGCCTTTTGTCTGATAATTTATTTTGTTGCAAGGCAGGTACACGATGATATCCCTCGCTGTTTGTTGTGAAGTTGTGATCATAATTTCTTTTTAATGCAAGGGTTTATAATGTATTGTTTTTCATTGTGCGTAAGTAAACAAGTCACTCTTCTGAGTGCAATTTTATTAATGAGTCTATTCCCAGTCTATGGCATTATTTTTACCTGGAGTTATCACACAGTCCCAGGGAACATGCATTTCATTGTTATTACTTATTATTTTACATTAAGCAAATTGTATTAACACCTACCATTACAGAGGTATTGCAGGAGTAGATATTAAAGCAAAGGGGAGGGAGGAGCAGCAGAGCAGTGGGGTCAGAAAGATGACTGCACACTAAATATACTAGCGTGCACATTCAGCAAATATATGCATGTGTAAACTACTGTAATACATTTAGTAAATGTGTTTGTATAAAAAAATAATACTCTAAACGTGTAGAATGGCTCGACTCCTTTTCTGAGGGCATTTGGTAAAGGTGCTTTTAATGTAGCAGTGAGGTAGGGAGTATGTTAGTCTGTGTGAATGGGGAGGCTTCTATTTTTGATTGTAGAGACAAGAGATGACTGGGTAAGTTGATGATGCTGGCAGCTTTGCTGACAGGCTAGTCTTATGGTTTGGGCTCCTAGAAGATGCAAGATTCTCAGCTCCAGATCAGTCGGCATGATGAGATGCCTGAGATCTCTTGATCTTGGATACCCGTAGATCCAAGACAATCCCGAGGGCTCGTTTCCTTACAATAGCATACCCTGGGAGATTGAATTTCTGGGCAGGAAATCTGGCAAACTGCTTTTGGAAAATATGCTTATGTTTGTCAGAAGTTCATCAAAAACATTATGTTCCTGTGAAAGACTTAATTTCTAAGAAAATATGACTTTTCTGCTACAATTCCTATTCAGATTTTGAGGGAAGCCTTTCTCCCATTATCAACGGAAGCCCCGTTATTGGGATCAAGGGTCACTGAGGGCAGATGCTATGTGGTAGCAGACAGTAGGAAAAAAACTTTCTTCCCAGATATGTATATAAATTAAATTCTCAGGGGGTTTATGTGTATCTTTCTGAAGTGGAAATAATATTCCAAATCCACTTGTGAATTCTGGCTGTACTGTGGCATGTAGATTGTAAACATTATTATTTCTGACAGTATGAAGAGGCTTGTGAACACTTTAGTAATTTCATTTTTAAAGCAAATTTTTATTGTTTGTATTATGTGACCAATAATGTACTTCCCACTTTAATTTCATCTCTTAATTAATGCCAGAAATAGTCTGTGATCAGGCATGCATAACAAGTGCTATGCAAAGCAGAAGGTAGTACAGGCATATGGAAAAGAAAACACTTCAAAATGTGTACAGGCTTGATACCATGAATGCAAAGTCTATCTGGAATGTGAAAAATAGCACAGATTAAATGACTAAAAGAAAACAATGTGACAACACAGAAAGCCAAAAAGTGCATTTGCTTCTTAAAATGAATATTAGCCCCTGTGGTTTTGCAGTTCTCGTATTGATATCCAGGATCACTAGTGCTGCATGTGTGGTGATGAAAGGCAGTGGCTGAAAGATGTTACAGTGTCTATGGAAAAAAAATTAGATGAACGTGGTCAATCTGAACTCTGAGGAAGAAACATAGGGGATACATTAGACAGAAATGAATAAATCTGTTTGGTCCAAGAAGAGAAAATAATTAGGCAAAGGTATAGTCCTGAAGCAATATGCATAGAATGGTTGCAGAAAATGATGTATTTTGGAAGAGTAATAAAGAGTTCCAGCAAGTGATTTGGAACATATTGTGAAAGGTACATCCAGGTATGGAAAAAAAGATATCACATTGAATTGTCACTGTCTGAATCTTACCAGATGGTTAGAGTGATGACACTTGTCATTTTCCATTAGGACATGGATAAAATTTAAAAGCAGTTTAATCAAAATCAAATAAACCACAAGTAAAGTGAAATATCCAATCTCTGTGTGAGTAGATTATATATTAATTATTGAGTACAACCTTGCTACATGACTTGGCATGCATATTGCCACTTTTATTGAGGGCAAAAGGGAAAAAAGCTATAGATAATTCCCAGGGCAGTCATCCACTGAGAACAGTGTTAGATATGCATAGCTTGTTATTCCTTGAAGGATATTGGTGTCAGAATTGCTCCAGCCTGTAGGAAAAGCACACTTGCAGAAACAGTCTAAGAGCTGAGAAAGCTGTAAGCTGCCCTGTTCTGGTCTGAAACACCAGACTGACAGTCGGAGAAATGAATAGCCCTGTGGTAAGTAGGAGATGAGCTATAGGGCCTTATAGCAGAGATTAAAGTCAAAGCCTTGAGTTGTGGCTGGAAGTAAATGGAATTTGAGTGACATCCTTCAATTATTAATTGTTTGATACATGTTAAACCATTAACAGCTGAGTCCCTGCCTTGGTTAAACATTGGTGTTCTGCAGGCCTGTCCTCTAAAGCCACATGTCTTAATTTGAAAGTCTAGGTAACAATGAGGTCCAATACAACTATGCTTGAAAATAACAGTTGTTTCTTTCAACTGAACATGTTTCCAATGATTTTAAGAGGATTACATCATCCCTGAGGTGACAGGCTCTGGTAAAATAGAAATGATGTCCAATAGGCAGCATATTGGGAATAACATTACATCTGAAATTATTATAAATTGCTATAAATTATTCCTAAATTTAAAATGTCTTAAAATCACTCTACTAACCTAATGAAAGTCTCAGATTTTTGGGTTGTGGTGGTGGTGTTGTTTTGTTGTGCGAGGTTTTTTGTTTGTTTTGTAATGATACATGTCAGCTTTTGTATAAGTGACACAAAATTTTGGCTAGGAAAATTGGAAAGTCTGAAAGTGAAGAGTTTGGCAACACAAGTAGTAACAAAACTTGGTTTGCTTCTTGACTTGTATACATCGTTTACTCCATGTTGAAAATTCACTATTATTGTTTTGGAGGATTTCAGTGTGAATTCTATTGCTGGAACTTCCGAACTTGCCCAGAGAGGTGTGAGAATTAATCTAACAGTGAGCTGGTGTAAGTTTCTTAGCTGTAAATGCTACTTTGCCATAAAAACAATTCAAAAATCCTTAATGTTCTTTCCTGTTTCCATCTATTCAACTATAAATTTGATGGTAATATCTTAAACAGATCCTTAATTCTTTAAGTTTTTTCTGTTGTGCCCATTCACCCCCAAACAAGCATACATTGCCACACAGATGGTCAGATCTCTTCCTAAGGACTCTGGTTTGCCAGGGGGATAAAGTGACATGCTTTTGATCTGAGTCTTCACAGGACACCTAAAGTTGATAATGAACCTAAAGAAGTGCTCATGAAGGCCACCTAAAAAGTCCTGTTTCTTTGAAAGCTATACTCTGTGTATTAGCTAAATTTGTCTGAAACTCTGCACCAAATCTCTTCTGGTTGTGCTATGGAATGTAAATGAATGAACAAACAAGACAGTTTCGGGGTACTTTGCTGTAGGCTGTGCCAGTTATGCAGGAAGGTGTCTTTGGGGAGGAGGGAGAAACAGGGGTGTTAAATGCTTCTTAATGAGGCCATAAGGATTTCTAGTATGTAAGTCAACAGTTTAAAAAGCAGCTTTTGTTGTTTTTTGGGCAAGGAATGATTCATAGGGTGACTTTTATTATTGTAAGGAGCTGGCTGAGGTATTCACCGCAATGTATGCAATCCATGTCCTTGTTACTTTATTACATGGTGATGTGGCAAGATTCTGGTGCTGCTTTAGAAGAAGTTTGGAAAGCCCTGCTGAGATTTCTCTATTATTAACTTCAGAGCACCACTGTAGATGTGAGCACTGTTGGAGCAGCCTTAGCAGTGCAGACTGTTAAGTTTCTATTTCAGACTTTAGTTGAAATAGTTCATGAAAAATTTGAGAGTGTCCCCCAGTAAATGATTTAAATGGCAAGTTTGCAAAAGGGTGGGTATGTGTAAGCTGTTCTGACAGCTTAGATACTCCTGCTTCAATTGGTTTTGCAGCGCTAATCATCTGGAACTGCAATTCAGGACCTTGCTTCTGGACCTTTTCGTTAAGCTGTAAAATATTGAGATGCATGTCGCTTCGATAGATTTATTAGTAAATTAGGTAGTCTCAAGACCTATTTGTAACACTAGGAGATAGTGTTCTGCAGGTTGACATCTTTTTCTGATGCAGGCTTTGTGAAAACAGAAAACAAGATTGATGAAAACTTTAAAAACCTTGCCAGGCAGCATTTCTGAAGAGTCAAAGATAATAAAGCCAATTATCATGTAACAAAGATAAATTTTTCCCCAGAGCACTGGCAATGCTTAAAAAAAGTTTTTCTTTGTTGTTTTGTTGGGTTGGTGTTTTGTTTTTTTTTTTAAAGTTGGGAACTGCAAATTAAACTCCTGACTTGGTTGCACCGCAGTTAATTAAAAAGATGAGGGTTTGGGGTTTTTTTTCCACTTGCAACAAGAAAAATGTTACTCCATTAGGGCAGACTTTAACGTGAGACTGAATGGGCCCTGTCTGTCTGTGGTTGACACCTCTTTTGTTCTTCAATTTCAATGTATCAAAACATCAATTTTAGAGCAGGAAAGAGTCCCACTTTGGACTTGCAGGGTACTGATTTTGCACTCAAAGATATTTTGTGTCTTTAACAGAGAAACAAACAAAAGGTTCTCATGATAGCACACATTGTTCAGGTCACTTTCAGTGTCTGTAAAAATGGAATATTCTTTACCTTGTTAGGAAAGAGAATGGGGGGAAATAAAGCCTTATTACCTGTTGATGTATTTGGTAGATGATGACTTTTTACATCCTTCTGTCAGGTTTGTTAAGAAGATAAGTTTTCAGAATGTTCTGAGCAAACACTTTCCTCTCTGGAAGAGAGCATTTCACTAACATAATTTTTCATATTAACCATCAAAGTTTGTTCAAGTCAGCAGATGTTGAGGATCATTCATGGATACGTTTGAAGCATACTGCTGCATGAATTTTTCATAGCTAGTTCCAGCTTTCAGGTGTAGGCAGAAAAAAATAAAGAGGAATGGGTTGGCACCCCAGGGAATAGATATTTCTATTCTGAGGTCAAATTCACACAAGCTCTATTAACTTGTCAAACTGTTTTTAGTTCATGCTAAGGGAATTTACTTCGCTGAGCCTCTCTGGGTCAGTGATGGTGAGGTGAAATTAGTGCTTCAATTATGTACTTTTTTTCCCTTGGTGAGGAAAAGAGAAGGAATATGGGATGAAATGAAATTGCATTTCTGTGCTATGATTGTATATGATCGCCTAAGGTTCTGACCAAGTACTGGGGAAGTCCAGTGCAGCACAGCTCGGCCCTCTGTGCACTGTTTTCAAGTCACACTTTGAAATAATGACACTTCTTTCCTTTCCCAATTTCTACATGTGCTTTGCTTTCCCTTTGGCAAGCAGAATTTCCAGGAAGGAGACCCTCTTGTGGTTGTCACCTGTGGTTTCATGAGTAAATGTGTGTCTCTTGCTTTGATGGTCACTTTAACTTTTTGGATAACAAGAGAATGTTAATTTGAATGAGACTGCAGGAGTGTCCAGGATTTAAAACTGAACCTTAAGAACAAATTTTGTAAATGCCATCTCTAATACCCTGGTAAAATATTGTCTGTCTTAATGCTTTTTTGTTCAGTTGTAGCTCCAATCTGCTCTACTACTAAAGGCTGTAAATTTTTAAATGGGGATCCTTGTGTCTTATTTTTTTTTGAGACTAGATCGAGTACAACATAACCATGCCTTTGAGATGACTTAAATATACACATAAATGCAAATTTGTTTTAGTAACAATTATAGCTATAACAAAGGACTAAATTTAGTTAAAGATTTGGTTTTGATATATTGGAAAAAAAGTTAATTTAAGCTTTATTCAGAGTTAGGAGTTGCAGTGGCAGCTGAGATTATTAATTTGGTATTCTCAATAATGGTTTACCCTGTTATCTACTGCAAAAAGGGTACTGTGTTGCAGTGTAGAATTATTTTGTATGCAATGCAAAAAAAAAAAAAAAAAAAAAAAAAAAAAACCCAAACCAAAAAACCAAAAAAAAAAACCCCAAAAAAATTAAGTTTTAATATCAATTTTTGACCCCAAAATCCCCTGTTGGTTTGTTGGGTTTTTTTAATTTTTTCTTCGTAAAGTTTCAGCCTTTTTTTTTTTTTTTTTCTATAATTCTCTACCTTCTCCTTAAAGGAATACTTGCCTCACTTCAAACTGTAGTGCTTTAGCAGGAAACCTGTGGTTAAAATGATAGATTGCTAAACTGCAGGAATGATAGAAATGAGCCAAGAAACTTCTGTGATAGCTTGAGTTTTTCTTTAGCTTTACCCAGATATCTTATCAGTGCTTTCTGATAAATAGCAGAAATATTGGTCAGTCTCCAATTTTTTTCTTTCTCTGGACTATTTTGAGTAATACTCATGACCATACGTGGTGCACTTTTGCATCTGCTGTCCGGGGCAACTCGCGTCTCCTCTGCTAGTAGTTTTTGCAATGGAATAATAATAAAATAAACTGTGTGTAAGATTTCTTTTTTTCCTCCAATCTTTAGTGTTGAAGAGAATTTCAACAGCCAAAATCAGCATAAAGCATATTTAAGTATTTGGCACTTAATTTTCATTGTGTTGTGTTAGTGAACGTAATAAATATGTGGTTTACAGAAAGAAGAGTTCCTTTTGTCCCAAATGCAATAGTATAACCCCTTATGGGGACTCATGGCTAGCTGGTGAAACTGGGGATATGCACCTGAGTTATGTTCCTTCAGCATATGTACATACATTATGCATACTGCTCTGAAAAGATGTCAAATGCTAAGGTTCCTATAATCTTAAGATAGCTTCTTGTTACACTTGTCTGCTTATAAGGTTTGGGGTTTTGTGCCTGCAAGAGATCTGGAATACACATGCACACTCAAAATCCTGGGTTGTCTCCTAACCCCTTTATTTATATCTTGACACATGCAATTAATCTCTCCCTATCTCTAATCACTTTTGCTATTACATTCATCGGAGTGATTTGTATCCTATCTCTGTCGCTGCTCTGTAATTGATGTGTGGAGATAAGAGATTCTTGGAGGACACAAACAAGGAAAAGAGAAAATTGAATTTACCTTGCAATCATTTTATAAAATGTGACATGCATCAATTATACATGCCATCCAGGAAAATGCCATCTTGAACAAACTGTGATGATTTGTTGGAAGACCAACATAAGAAAAATGCCAGAAAACTTTTCTGGACAGAAAAGTATTGCTAGTTCAACAGACTGACTTTTCAATCTCACTGATTTACCTACATTTCTTTAAAATGATATTACAGAATTTACAAGAAATGTACAGTTTTTGATCAGTGTTTGTCTTCAGTCTTGCACTAGTATGCTACTATAGAATAAGATGAAAGGAAGCTGCTGGAATGGGTATTGTTTTGGTCAGACATAAAAAGGTGATGATGGTTACTCAGGATTGATTCATCTTTCACTGGCAAAATTTATGAAATTGATAGACCAAGTCCACCATGTTCTACCATGAAAATATTTCTACCTTAGTTACTCTTTCTATTCCATTGCTGTGAGAACTGAACTAATTTTCTCACTCTTGTTTAAATACCTTGTACTTGTGCTTAGTTCTAATTGTTGGCATGAGAGTATTAGTTCCTGTCCATACTTGTAAGTTTACATAGTACTTTGGGATCTCTGAAAAACTTTTCACTGTATACTGATAGTACTACAAAAATTAATATCTAGTATATGGATAAATAATAGGATAAGGGAAATAATAAAACTTGAAAGATTTAAGTTAAGCAACATCCAAAGTTGGCCACTTCCTGGGTCTGTAGAACTTGCAATCTTTTCCCTAGAGCTGTTTATTCCTTTGCTACCGTGCCCACCCAAGATAAACTGCATTTCCTAAAAACTTCCAGAGGAGACAGAAGTATAGCAATTTGTAAATGGCTTTGCATTTCAGTTTATGTAAGTATCATAATTTTGAAGCCTTTAAAAGGAATAGCTACTGGAGACTCACGTATCAATTTACTTCTTTTGAACATTACCTTTTGATCTCCGAGTCCTGTTCTTCTATGCTGCACTCCTGGAGTAGTCTAGGTAGCTGACTTGAAATGTCTTTCTTTGTTTCCAATTTTTACACAGTTGGGTGTATTTAAAGTATAACTTTTATTTATTTAAAGTTGCTAAACCCTACTGAGGGTGCTTTTTACCAAGAAAGAAAGAATCTGTAGCTTACCGAAGCAAGGTTTAGCTTAAACATGCAATTTAAAAAAAAAAAAAAGTAAATGGCATTTAGAGAAAAATGTAATGTATGGCTGTGACAGCTTCATACTGCTCTGTAATGAGACAGGTTGTCCTGGCTGATCTGTGAAGAGGGGGAGGGGAGGGAGGAAGAAACAAAGCTCTTGTTTAGGAAAATAGTGAGAAGCATCTTATTTCTAAGCTGGATAAACAACACGTAGGAGCCTTTAATTTGTAGGATTTCTTAATTCATAGGAGTAGGACTCGCTCCTGAATTTGGAAAATGAGCAATTTAGCAACGATGTAATGGTGTTCTTTAAATTGTCATTGTATTAGGCAAGCTTGAAATGTCTTATAAATAATATAGATAAGGAATAAGAAATATGCTCCAAACAGCTGGTTAATAGAATAACTTCTGCACTTACTCAGTTACTGCAAAAGCCTATATATATGCTAAAGATTGTATTGCACATGCTAAAGGTCTGCAAGGCAGAACTGGCTCCTCCCCCAGCACATTTACAAAAACTAATTTTCATTGTAAGCTTTCACAAATATATAGTTGCTTGAGGGTTATCATTTTTTAAAGCTCTTCATATTAAATATGTTTTTAATTTCTTCTTAATATACCTCACAGAAGAGGAAAATTGAATAAGGACAGAAACCCCTCACATGTCTCTATCATTGTTCTGCCAGATAGATGTAATTTGTCTAAGTAATTTCGAAAGCACAGACAATAGCCTGTATATGAACAAAAAATGAAAAAACAATCATTACATTTACAACCTAAGCACTGGAGAATCAGGATATGCAAGATTCAAGGTCATCTGTAAAATTTTAAATATTCTACTTTGTATAGACGTATTATGATGAGGTAATTTGATGGTGACTGCTTTGTTCCGTAGACAATAAGAGAGTTACTTATACACTCTCCAAGTAGGTTTGTAATTTTTTTAATCAGATAACCAATTTAGTTCAAATTTTAACCAAATAAGCCTAGTATTGGAAACCTTTTTAGAGTTTAGTAAGGGTTTGCTATGAATTGTAAAGCAACACAGAGGGACTGGTCCTCCTTACCCCATTTGTAGTAGAGAAACTCAGACTTGACTGTGACCTGGGTTACCTCACCTGATGGATGTAAAACCTGTATCGATTTCTTGTCCGCTGGTTGTACTGTGGGAGCTGTAAACTAATGATCCAGGGTGTTAGTTATATTCTGTTTTTATATTATGCAGTTTCATGTATTGTCATTTACATCTAGCTGGTGGTTAGACATCTGAGTGTTCTGAGTTCTGGTTTTATTTTATTCTCCCTGCAGACTATGCTGTGAAGTTATAGAACTGTTGATTTCTTTTCATGTGCAGACTATTGTCTACACTCTTAAGCCCCTTAAAAATAATCCATAATCCAAAACTCTGCCTTTTTATGGTGGATGAATCATTTTTTAGCTACTGAATGTGAGAACAAAGTTACAACCCCTATAATCTGGGAGAACATCATTGTTAAATAGTATATCTTTAAAGGACCGTAGCTTTCTGTGATAAAAATGAATGAATACAGCAGCCAGGAAGGTGCACACCATGTCCTGGTCTCTGATGCCCTGTTTGTGCAAGAGGGTTATTATATTTGATCCAGCTCTGTTTGCTGTTAAATATGTTTACAAGCTGAGAACAAGCAGCTTACTGCTGTTGTATATAGGGAAAATACTGCAGTGAACAGTGTGTTGCATGAAGAAGCAAAGACAAGAGAAGTTGTGGCTGGTGGTTGGTTTGTTTGTTTGGGGTTTTTTTTATTCCCTACTTGTTCCTTATACACTAAGGAGGGATAAAAAGAAAAACTTGCTTATTTGCTCTAACTTGGCTATATTTCAGTCTGCTCTGCAAAGCCATGTGCTCGTAAACATGACAATGAAGGCTTAAAAAGCCAGCAGGGTTGTATCTTCTGCAAACGCTGGGGAAGAAGCTGCACACCCAGTGCCGCCTTCAGCTATCCGTGTGGATTTATCCGATCGCTGTGAGTGATGCTGCCATAGCTATTAAAGGAAGCAATTGGTAGTGAGTGATTAAAATTGCAGATGGCCTTTTCAAGGTGATTATGAATATTAAATCAAGTCTGTAAAAGCTAGCTAAAAAAGCCCATGAAACTGGAAAGTGAATATGCTGGGGATAATTGCATAAAAAGAGGATCTTGCTCATCCAGCCCCCCAATCAATCAACCAACCAAAAAAAAACCCCAAGAAGAAAAATAATTCAGTGGACCTATTGTGTCCAAGGAGGAGGATCTAAATATCTGCCTTGTTTTAGGTTATAAATCTCTCTGTGCAGAGAACTTACCGCATCTTGCTCCTCTTTCTATATAGAATGTTATCCCAGGTCCATTGCTGTCATCACTGAGCAGTGATAGGTCTGCAGAGTCTCCAATGCCATGCAATGCTTTGTCATTAACAGTGAGCTTTACTTGTTCTTTTCCAATTGTAAGTGATTATGACAAATGTTCCTTTCCACATCACCCTGGAACGAGGCCAAGCATTACTGTGGAGTGACTTAATTTCATCTGGTGAACTTTATCTCACAAAACAAAGGTTATGTGGGATTCCATTTTTATTTGTTGTTAAAAATCTCAGGTTCCTGTTGTTCCATCGTATCAAATGGAAACTTGAGATGCAAACAAAGATAAAGGTAGAGAAAGCAAAATTAAAGATATTTAATTTTGACTCCTCTTTACTTATATATTTTAATACAAGTACAGAGAGCTTTCATGAATGTCTAAATAGCTCATGAATTTAGAGCCCAAAGGATTGTTTCCTTTTGCATATTGTGATTACATAGTCATCACATTCAGACTGATTTCATGCTTTCAAATAGAAGAATTTTATATGGTTGCTTATACTTCAATGTATTATTATTGTATTGATCTTGAACTTCATGCTGACCTACCTAATATGCTCTTAAACTGTAAAATACCATAGGTTTTAATGTAAAGATTTATATAAATGTGTTGTGCAATTATTATCTTTGGTGTGACAGGAATAATCTGTTGATTCATTTGAGGAGCTTTTTCCCTTTCAGACACTGTTTCTTCTTACCTGAAGGTCGTAGTCATTGTTATGTGAGGGGTTTTGTTGCATAATCATTCTTCATCTAAATTAACATTATTTCACTTATGGGTAGTTCCTTGGTAAATGTGATGGAGAATTCTGCTTATTTCACTATGATAATGCTTATTTTTTAACCATATTGGCTTAGGAACTGGTCTGTGGCCTCCCTGCCAAACACATTTATATCATTCAAGTGTTTTAAAAAAATATTCTAAAAAAAATACTCAAACATTTATTACTGGTTCATTGCTAGTCAGTGCAGCAGGCCTGTTTTTAAGGGATAGGAGATCTAAGCTTTTGCTCAGATGTTCTCCTTAACTGTGGAAGGAGAAGTTCCACCCTGTAGTGCAAATAGGCAATACCCAAGAAGTTGAGAAATTAAGGGATTTTTACTTTCTATTGGAAAAAACAATGAATTAGAATATATCATTTTTCTACCCTCAGAAGCAACATGTAAATTTTACTGTTCAAGAGGTGTCTTGTACAAAATATAAGCACAGTAAATGTAACAGACAGTTTAAAATTGAAAGCATCTTGATAGAATTTAAATATCAGTTGCTACTTCACTTTTTGGATTAGTTTGTGGGTTTTTTTTTTTTTTTTAAAGGGTTGATCTGGCTTCTAACTTTACAGGCCTGGAATCCTTAGAACACTAGTACTGTTGGTCATGTTGTCAGCATGCTCAAAGACTTGTGTTAGGTGTGAGGAGGAGAGGAGGCTGCCTTTGATTAAATTGTGGCTGACAGATACGGTGTGCTCATTGATGAACAGGGCAATTTGCACTTCATAGGCTAATGAGAAATACTATGGAATCTGGCAGTTCTTTTTGGACTTGGTAGTGATTGCTGAATTCCTATCTTGAGTATAAAGCAGAATTCATTTTGAAAAAATACGTCTGGGACAGTTAAGCATGGCTTGTAATGATGTTGATAACCTTGCCATCACCACGGCCACAGAAATAGTCAGCTGGGCTACTTGATGGGGGCTTTTTTCATGGTTTAAAGGTGGAAAAAGCAGTGTAATTTTACAAGTTCATGGAAAAATCTTTCTTTACAAGATTATTACAAATGCTTTCAAAGGGTGTTTGTAATGGAAGAAGTACCAGACCTCTAATCAGTGTGGCAGTGTGAGATGCTGTAGTGTTTGTGCTTACAAAGGAGAGGGATGAAGTAATGCTGTTTATCTGCAGTGTATGACTAGCAGATGCAGGTAGTTGGTGCTTTCCTCACTTCATTCTTTCACTGCACTTACCAGAGAAGGTGTTTTTACTATTGTCAAAATATTTCCAAGTTGTGAAACTTTAAAACATACAAGTTATGAACTTATTGTGGATAATGACCAAGCTGTTTTTCTGCAGGTACTGTCTCTTTAAGGCAGCTTCTTTTTGGAACTATAGTTTGCGACTTTTAAAGCAATAAAGATATTTTCTGGAAAAGGAGACTGTGTTTAAACTGGAGGCTTATGAAGACATGACTCTACTGCAATCTTTTTAAATACCGGGTTTTCAGGAGCCAGTTATCCTGGTTTAGTTTTGTGTGAATCAGGTACTTCATTTCAGTTTCACTTCCTAATGTCACAAGCAACCTTGGTGATTTCTTGGTATCTTAATAGAGTATTTACACTGGTATACTTTGTGACACAGCATATCAGTGGAATGGGAAGTCCAAAACTCATTTGTGTGTTAATGCTGAAGATAATACATTTGTCATAAATGCTTATCCTTAGCTGGGTGATATTTTTCAAATATTCATCAGAAGTGAATATGCTTTACCTAAGAAATATTTGTGATAAAGACATGACTGACAGACTTTTCTTAGTACACGTTTTCAGAAGTAAATTTAACCTCCACAGTGCAATATAAGCTTTATGATTTCTAGAAAGTTTTGTGAATGGCTACAAAGAGCAAACCTATCTGTGCCAATGACCCTCCTGACTCCAGAAGAAATGGTCTCTGGAAAAACACTGGTCATCAAGTGGTTCTGCAATTTAGCTCGTTTTAGCATCCTATTATATTTTTCAGACATAGCTATTAAAAAAGCTGGGCTGGAGGGTGGGAGGAAGATAGTTATTATAGACAGTGGGTGTGTTGTAAAGAATAGGTCATCTGGTGAAATCTGTCAGCTTTTGAAATAGATGACAGAAGCCTCCTTTTTCTGTAAGGGTACAGTTGTGTGTTTTAAGAGGTCTTCATGCCTTTAACTAGGGTGGGCTTGTGGTTAGAATGAGGTAAAGGTGAACTGAATTCAACAATCCATTCAAAAGGCAGATAGGCTTGTAGCAAAGTTGGTTTATACTGAATCTGTCCTCTGCAAATTCAGCAATATGAAAGGAGGGGGCTTGCCTTTAAGATCCGGAGTTGTTCCTTTTGAGGCCCTAAGAACAATGTAAAATATCTCTCCTTTTCATCCTTTATCACCATGGGAACTTTAAAGTCTGTGTTTCAGAGAGGAATCCTGGGTAGCAGTCTCTGGAAACGTGCAAAGTGACCAAAACTGCATGGTGGGGTGTATAAAATCTCAGTGAAAAGTGCAGATCACAGTGGAGAGAATCACAGAACTATATATGCCTTTGAATGAGTTGCTTACAACTGGTTGTAGATCACAGTTTTATGAGCTTTGCATAAAATGCAGACCGGGTGTTTTAGATATTTTTGTTTGTTTGTTGTGGGGGTTTCTTTGTTTGTTTGGGTTTTGTGTTTTGCAAGACTATATCACATGCTATCCATTCAGAAATTACAAAGTAAGCTAAGGAAAGAACAAGCAAGTCACATGGAGTTACTGTTTTAAGTAATACTCATTTTGCTCTGATTTTGCCAGTGAATTTTGAGAACAGCATAGCCAAGCTGTTTATGCACCGAAGGATTTATAGGAATGTGATTTTCATTCACAAGGGGAGTGAGTGTGAATTTTTTTTTTTACACTATTGCCACTGTGATCCTGAAGTAATTCAAAGATTGATTTGTAAAACATTCTGAATCAATTAAGGTTTTAATCAGCAAGCGGCAAACTTCAGATGGCTTGTAGACTAATTTTACCATCTCCTATCAACATGAACCTAGGCTGGAAAAAGAAAACAATTAAGGGGATGTAATTATCAGTCCTGATTACTGAATTAGAAGAGTTTGTGTTTATTCCATCACTATGTAAAAGAAGAAATCTGCCTTGAAAAACAATTTGAAGCAGCTACTAAATTGTCAAGGGTTTGCAGGGTGCAATGTAGAAACTTGCTAGGACAGTTTTGGAGGAGGTTTGGAGGGAATGAGTCTCATACAAATACTGTATGTCAAGCTTAGGAGGCTGTTGCCTGACGGTTCTTTAGTGTACGTTGCAAGATCTAGTACTGAGAGTATTTTTCCTTCCTGTGCTTAAAATGAGTTTGAATTTTTCAAGACAGTGTCTCATCTGCAGTTAACTTCTCCAAGCATCTATCAGGTGGCTGTATCTAGTGATTACAAAAAAGTCTTACCATTTCTAGAAGCCAGGAATTAATTTTGAAGTTCCTATACAACCTTTTTAGAAAGCAGGGAGGAAAAAACATGTCTGCACAACCAAACTAACACTCTAAACTCCTTGTAGTGGTGTCATCCTGTGACTGAATGAACTGCTGTAAGTTATTGGTATTTTGCTACTCCTCGAATAAGAAGAGTCTATAGAAATATAACCAAGTCATTACATAATTCTTTCACAAGCCAGACTTATAGATTTGGTAGGATTTTTATTTTCAGCTTAGCACAGAGATGAATACAGATTTGTGACAGGCCTTTACTTACCCTTCTATCATCCCAGATCTATCAGAATCCACAAATTGCATAAAACCTCTCGTAAACCCCCAGCTTAGAGCACTAATATTTGAATATTTAGCAGCATGTTAATCCTGACATCTTTAGCTGCCACGCTGAAGGATTGTTGCTGCATTCTGTGCAAAGTTCAGAATAAATGCCCAGAACTCTAGTGGGTTATAGGTCAATTACAGTAATTGGAAGTAAAAGTAAACAAGGAACCTTAGAAATATCCAGCAGGAGTGATACCCCTATTTTTTTATTAATGAGCAATAAACAAGCCTGTCACCAATCACTGATTTTGAAAAATGTGCCATGTAGCATATTCCTATAAATGGTATAACTTCTATATAGCACGTGTGTTTCTTGGTAGTACTGGATTTATTAAATAAGTTTTAACTAAACTAAAACTTAAGTCAAGTGAAATTAAAACTCTCCTTAATAAAACTGAACTTTATTTAAGCAGCAAGAGATAAGGCTGCCTCATCCCATTTACTTTACAGAAGGGTGATTTTATGGTGTTGGTGATACTCAATGGTTTAGTATATTTTGAAACTTAAGTTGTTGTTATGAAATAAATTTCAAGTGCAGTCATTGTACAAATATAAGATGCATCCTGACTGCTGGAATGCACTAGAATAAAAGGCCATATAGTCTCTCCATTTACACAGTATAACATAATTTAGAGGTTAATACAATTGTAACTTATGCAGATGTCATAAATATATTTGACTTTTGTAGCAATAACGTGGGTTATGGCATTATCATAAAGATAATTATTACAGAGGTTGTCTACTGCATTTCATTTTTAAATTAAAAAAATCCATAATGATAGGTATGTTTGAGAGGATATACGATGCCTCCTAAGGATCCTTACTGTTAATACTCCCTTAATTCAGTACTGTAAGCTGTCTAGGGTTGCTGGGTTATGTTGCTTCTGGCAGGATCCTCTGTGAACACCACCTTCTTTGAGACAAGAAATAGCTGTAATGATGATGCTTGCCTTTCCTATGTAGGCTGGCTAGATGAGTACGTAAAGTTTTGCAGGGAAGAGTCTTGGGAGATGTTCAGGTTGCCAAAGCCAGCCCAGTACAGGAGAGGAAGGGGTGAAATGACTTCTCAAGAGTGTGATATTGTGAAGAGTCGGATAACAAGAAATGACAGCTTGCTTTACTTCAGCTATATAAGCTTACAGAGTGCAGCAGGACAGATAATCATCAGTGTTGGGTTTGCTTGCACAGCTTCACAAATTCTAACAGAATACTTGTTTAAAGCCGGGAATTTGTTGCATCTGCAGAATGCTATGTAGAGTACTGCAAATGTGAAGATTAGGCCATGGACATATCTCTAGGCTTTCATAAACATGTCCCTCAGAGAAGACTTTTGTGATTAGGAAACTGGAGAACAACAAATCACAGAGGAAAATAAGAGTTCCAAAACAAAGATAGGCTCTTATCTGCAAGAATGTGCAAGATAGTTTAAATTAAATTATTTTTAAACTCATCTGAGGCTTTAAGTGCTCTTGACAAGCTGTGTATCCACTTTCTGTGCACCCTGAGGTCTAAGAGGGCAGAGGTTTCTTGATGTGTTTAAAGGACTGAGCACATTTCAGACTATAACCCAATTTGGCATCTACAATACAGATGTGCTTTGTTCTCGGACCACTTGCACAGCATGGGTTTGTCAACAGTATCATGAGCAATTATGAAGGTATCAGACTTACTGCGAGAAGAGTCAGTGGTTCTGTGGCTGTAGGTGTTGCACCATTCATAAGTATGTGATGGTGGAATTGTTCTGTGAAGAAGGTAGTTCATGTTATTCTAGCAGTCTTCCACGTGGGTTCTTAATATAGGAAATAGAATTACTGAGAAATCTTATTTTTCAAAAAACATTCAGTTTCTCTAGGGATGTGTCCGTTGTGTGTTTCTTTGGGTTGTTGACCTGGAATTCTTACTGATCACAGCTATATTGAAAACATCCAAAAAATTTCTCTCCCCTTATAACTGTCATTTCTCATAGGATTTAGAAATTATTAATAGAAAGAATCTATTTGAGCAGATTGGCTGTTATAGTGTTTCCCCCCAGAGTGAAGTGTGGAAGAAGACCACATTTTCTTGAGATCAGGAAATGTCTAGGGCACATATTTCAGGAAGAGAGTAAGTTGCACTAGGTGATGAACTGGTGAGAGGTAGGGGTATTCTCTTCTGTCGGAGCCAGCTTCCTCTCCTGTGTTGATAGAGAGCACTTTGGAGAAATGTCATATCAAGAGATGAAAGAACATCTTGTATAGAGAAACAAGCTTAGAAAGGCTGCTTGGGGAAAAAGGACAGTCCGTCTGCTACTCTAGTAGTAGCCAACGGGCAAACAAATGTTAAATCTGAGTTCTCCTGGAGACAATGAGCAGATTAGTGAGAATGGGGAGTATGTGCAGAGTTACTGCCTCACCCAGGGAGATAGTGTTAAGAGGTACAGGTTTTTGTGTACCACAGCAATTGCAAGGTTTCTTTACTAGCTGGGTCACGATGTATGTGAACAGACACCTTGTCTCCAGGAAATCTAGATGGTCTCCTTTCTTTCCTCTCCACTCCTACTACATGTGAAAGGTCAGAAGAAAAGCAGCAATGGGAATTCTGGCTGCCAGCACAAGATGCTCTTGACTATGTCTGCATCAGTACCGCAGACTTTAATTTCCTTTATGCTGAACTAAGGTTAGACTCACTTAAAGGTCATTCTCTGTGCAATAGGGTTTGGTTTGGTTTGCCATTTGTTTCATTTATTGAAAACAGCCTCTTTCCTGAGAAACAAAGTTGTTTTCCCTGCTATTACCTCCCTTCTTCTGAAGTTGCTTTTGAAAGGTGTTTCATTACTTGCTAAGCTCTAAAATGATTTTTCTGATAGAGATGATATCAGCTTGCAAAAATCTTTGAGCTGTTTTTTATCTTAGAGCTGCAATAGTGCTTGTTGCACAAAGACATGGTGACATTTGGAATTGACCCTGCCCTTATTAACTCTAGTTTTGTCAGAACCCTGAAATTATCTTTTTATCTGTCAGCTCCCCCAGATACTGGAGGTAAACTCCACTATACACTGGACATAACTAATGCTCTCATTGTAGTTCTCTTTGGTAAGTTGGATGTTTTGGTTTATGAACTAATGTCAGAAAGATAATTTTTATATCTTTCACTGCCAGTTGGCTGAGGTTTTTGGCTTCAGAAATATACAGGTGAAGAAGAACTCTACTCTAAAACTGTCCAGAACTGCTTGCCTCATAATCATGACAACTTCTGCTGTAGAAAAATAGGTGCTGCTAAAAGGCTGTCTACTCTACTTGGTACTCATTTTCAAACTTGGTCGGACAGTGAGAAGACATGGTTTGTCTTATGCTACCTTGGTACCTGGATGCTCAGTAACTGTTAGGAAAAAACCCTCAGTCTCCATCTGTGAACAGGAAGATGTAGAGACCTCTTCAAGAGCTACATATTTCTATGAAGGTTTGAGGTTGGAGATCTGGAACTGCCTTTAGAGATAGGCATAGGAAAATTCCTCTGGTGTGTCTCCCTCCTCCTTCCTGTTTCCTGACCCCCAAAATATGTAAATTTTTTTGTTTGGATCATAAAGGCTGTTTTCCAAGGTTAAATGTATAGGACCTTGATTATGAAGAAAAAGCAGGGTGAAAAAAAAAAAGGGGATTCAAACATTGGCATTCTCATGCACCTGGGGAAAAAGCTGTACCAACAGAATATGACAGCCTTAGGATTAAGGATGAGTTGATTTATTGGATGATGGAGCTCTCTGGGCAGACGTGGGAGGATTTCGTTAGATACTCGTCTTATTATGTAATTCACTAAATATGTTCATAGCTCCAGATGGCTGGATTTAAAAACAAAATTAATAAATTATCTTTACACACTTTTAAAGTCCCCTGTTAATAGCCGGATAGATCCAAAACATTATATAGAGATGAATTGATGGGCTGCTGTGAAATAAAGGGAAATAAATTAATTTTAAGTGTTCTCCCTGCTCAATAAAGCACTGCAGAAGCTTTGAGTCCACAAGAATTGCCAAATATTTTTGATGTTTTTGTAACAAGGATCTTATTTGGGGCTGAATGATATTGTTGGTGTTCTGCTTACTGATATAAAAGTAAAGCGTCTGGCAGGAAAAATGTGGTCTTGTATTAAAATGATGTCTGGTGATGTGAAAGAGCCTTGTAATGAGGATAAGTTTGGCTTAGAGACCATATTTTTAAGTTCAAATCCATCTATGTTTGACTTTTTTTTTAATGTTTTTATTAAAACTGGCCACTGGCAAGAAGCCTGAATGCTCTCCTCACGCCACCCATTTTCAAAATATTTAAATAGGGTATAACAATGTCTCTGTATGCTCTGAAGGGAACAAAGGCAGACTTCTCTCTCCCACTTCATTCCAAGGATGGCACTTCCTCCCTTAGTCCTGAGGGCCAATATTCTTTAATTAAAAAAAAAAACCACCCTATTCAACTCTTTCTTCTCAAACCAAATGCCCATAAATGAGGGATTTGTCTGCATAAGATGTAAGCACAAAACGCTGAACAGAGCTTATAATAATCACAGCAGAAGTTTTAAAAGGAGCAGTCCTTTGTTCCCATCTCAGCATAGAGAGCTATGACTCCTGTGATTTCCAACCAGTCAGTTCTGTCTCCTTTAACACATCTTTTCCTGCTGCTGTGCAATTATTCCACTTGTTTTTTGCTGCCTTTGATAGGGTAAGGCTCTGAATGTGCAGACAATAGTGGAGAGAAGCATGAAGATTGTGTGTTGAGAACGTGTTTTGTTCTAGTCTGAGAAAGCTATCTGGGTATATATCCCTAAATTGGAAAAGGACCTTACGTTCTCTGTTTGACTGCTCTGTGCCATTCTGCCACTGTTCACACAAATGCTCAGGCTTAGTCTTCTTGTTCGGTCGATAGGTTTTGCACTGTCTCTTTTTGTGTGTGGTTAACGTAGCGTGTTTCCTCCTCTTCCTTCCCCTCCCCTTGTTTAAAACAAATATTGCCATGCTTGAAATGCTTCTCTTGCTTTTAGAAAGTTATAGCCTGAGATGGAGCAGGGTGGTGATTTGATTAAAGTGATTAAAACTATATACAGAATGCATGATTAACCCTTGCCCTGGCTGTCATGGGAAGCTGATGCAGGGAGCTGATACTGTATCTCTCCATGGCAGCAGGTGTATGCTACATGACTTTTTTTTTTTTTGTGTGTTTTGTTTCCCTCCCTATAGAACTTTAATCACTTGAGATAAAGAGCCAGGAGAGAGATCAGGGCTGTATTAATCCTCTCAATGGCTTTATAATTTCCCTACTATTCTGCTGCTGGTAATCAAGAAAAATAATGCTGGCTTAATCCTAGATGCCAAGGTCAATCATCCCTGAGCCTTCTCATAGTAAGGATGTCATTATGAAAAGATTTTTAATGAACATAATTTTCCTTTCATACTTTGGGGCTGGCGATACGTATATGATTTCTTATTCCTGGTGAAAGAATATTTCTTGGTTGGAGTAACAATTAGCCCATTTTGATCATTTTTGAACAGCTGGTTAGGGCAGCAGGGTGGTCATAGCAGGCAAAGGCTATTTTGGAAAATGCTGGGGGAGAGAGAGCTTGTACAATAGCAACAGAGAGGCTGTTTCTGGGGATCAGCAGGTGAGCAGGGGGGGTGGAAGGATTGTAACAACTAATGGTTAAAAAATAAGCCCATTCTCATTAGGTCTTGGTGTGTCAGACAGATACACAAACTGAAGAGAGGCTACTGGATCCCAGAATGTTTCATGGTGTGACTTCAATCTGCCAGAGTTTTAGTTATCAAAAATACCCAAACTTCAGAAGTATTTTTCTTCTGCTTCTGATATAAGGTGGAAAAGCTTTTTAGCTGTTTCCTGAAAGTTGACATTCTGAACACCTCGAAAAGCTGATGCTGTAAATAATGCTGCTTACCATCACATTTAATTCTGCATTGCTTTCAAGATTAGAAAAGGTGAAAGATATGCCTGTCACCAAGACAAGTCTAGAAGTGCTAAAATGGCAGAGCTGACACTTGTACAAAAGTTGATGCTAATAGGGGGCTCATCTCGTGAGAAAATGTATCAGCTCTATTTGTGTTTGGAGAAAAAAGTGTTAAGGAATTCTCAGTTTAGTCCCTATAGCCAACATTTTGGTTAATCCTACAAGATTGTTCTGTGTTCTGGCTTCTCACATTCATAGTTGATAACATCTAAAAGTTAAGAAATGTGCAGAGGATATTAATGTTTCTGCCTTCTGCAAAACAAGCTCTTTCTTCTAGAAAGAATTGTTAACTTTAGACTTCACTTTTTGTGTTGTTGCAATCCAAGCATTCAAACCGTGAAGCTTCCTGTTTAAAGTCAATGGGAATTTAAAAATAAACCAGCCAACCAAAAAGAAAACGCCACTGGATACTCTTTCATAGAGATCCTCAGCATGCCAGTCTCCCTCACTGCTAACATCTTACAGGAAAAAATATTAATACAATTTAAATAGAAACACTAAAGTAAAATGGGATAAGATCCATATTAAAACTTTCACTTAATCCAGTAAAAGCCAAGAATTCAAAGGAAAAGGCTTTTTATTGCACAATTCTGTTATATTTAGTGCCATTGCAGCAGAGTTGTATTTATCATGGCTCTGTACTGCCTGTTGCAGTGCCTGGGTAGATGTGGTGGACAATACTTGAGATACATTATCAGACTCTAAAGTACAAGCTTTCAAAGTACAGGTGACACACCTTTTCTTTCTGAAAATCTCAGGCTTATAATATTGCATAATTTGACTCTTTCAAAGAAGAATAATAATAATAAAAAAAAATCATTATTCAAGATACCATTTGGGATTTAACCACTGGCTTTAGATATGGTGTTGTCAAGGAACTTGAATTTTCTTGCTGTAACATAGATTGTTTTATCTCTGTGGTGGAAGTTTTTGAGTTGTTCCATAGCAGTCATTTTATCCAGGGGCAAGATGAATTATATGTTCTACAACATCATATTTTTTTTGTCTCAGGGAGAAGATGGTGTTTTACAGCGTCGCAGCCAAAAATAAAAAACCCTAATGGTTTTTTGAGTGATATTTTGATGTGACCAAAACAAATGGTAGTTATTCCGCACAATACATTTTGAATGCAATGTTTTGCGAGTAGATAGTATTTTAAATGAACCCAATTATAAAAGTAGCTGAAATATTTATAGTGCCTGACTATAGCTAGAACATAGCTCTTTTGTTTTTTTAAATAATGCAGTTTTCATTGTCCATATCCTTCTATATGGGAAACTAGATGCTGGAAATCATTCTTTTTTCCACATAAACAAGGGGGTTTTTTTTAAATTTGTATTGGAAAATGAAATAGATTTTAGCAATACTGAAGAGCTTGTGTAGGGTGTATAGTTCAAGCCCCCAGCAGCATACTAGTTATTTGATTTGCTGGCTTTGTTGTAGCAGCACCTTTTATAGTTTGAGTCCCAGCTCCAAAATTATTTCATTGAAATGCAGAAGCTGCACTGAACAGAAATGACAGCTGGTTAGTCTGGTGTTACAATTTTGATAAATGACAAAAAGGGGCTTAACTATTTATTGTTTGATGGGGATGGGATTTTTTTTGTATCCAAATTTCTCTGCTTAGTTATTGTCACTTTCTTCCTTATTGAGAAGTAAATACTACTGAAAATTAGGCTACTCATTTGGATAGCTACCTCCTGGAGGAGTTTTCCTTTAGGCTGTAAATGCCACCTGTGAATTCCCCCAGAAGTTCCTCAAAAGATCCAGGGCCAAGGCCATCATTGCTCATAGAATCAGAATTGTCAGGGTTGGAAGGGACCTTAAAGATCATCTACTTCCAACCCCCCGTCAATGGCAGGGACACTTCCCTCTAGAGCAGGCCTAATAGATTTGTTTTGTTATTAAACAAAACAAAACAGTGTTACTGTTTTCCCAGGGAGTTCTCGTTGCTCTTGAGAAGGACAAAGACAAACTCTCTGAACATGGCACTGGGACAGGCAGGAATTCCTCAATAATTAATAGACTCGGGCAACCAGTGAGGTTCCCTCTTCTCATTTTCAACCTGGAATCTGGGTTACAATGAAGAAATAATGTTCCTGGAAGGTAATACTGTAAAAAGGGAAACAGTTTTTGGATAAATAAATTTGAGGAAAAGAGGTACTTTGGAAAATACAAAAAAATTTTGGTTCTGGCTGATTTCAACTGAGTATTAAACTTCATGAGCAGTTTAATACTGATGCAGCACTCTACATTAGGTCTGATAATTTCTGATGTAAACTGAGTAGTAATTAAACCTGTCACTGTTGTCTTGCTGGAATTAGTATGGCTAAAAAGAGTCATGTTTATGGTTTACTTAGGTGGAGGATTGTGGAAAAAAAGGAAAAATGAAGTTTTTTCTCTGCAGTGTTTTGTAAGAGGGTGTATTCTTATCACCAGTTAGGTTTCTGAGGGTTTGCAGCTGTTCTCTTTAATTTCCAGTAGTGAATATAGGTCACACATCAACATGGTGATCTGAGAGGAATTAATAATTACAGAATTACAGGACAGATGAGGCTGGAAGGCTTCTTGGGAGTCCAGCCCCCTGCTAAAGAAGGTCACCTGGAGCAGTTTGCTCAGGGCCCAGTCCAGTTGGGTTTTGAGCATCTCCAAGGATAAAGAGTCCTCAGCTTCTCTGGACCAGCTTTTCCAGTGCTTTCGGGGGGGGGGGGGGGGAACCAAACAAAAAAAAAAAACAACTAAAAAACCCCACCCCCCCAAAAAAATCCCCATCCTTAAAAAAAATTTCTTGTTTTTCGGTTTTTGCCATTTGCCCCCCTCTCTCCTTGGAACCTTCTGAGAAGATAATATCAGTTTACAGTTGTTTTCTCTGCAGTTTGTTATGAAGACAGCGGGTGAAGCTCCTGTTCAGAGCAGACTGAAACCAGTGCTGTGTTTGTTCTCTTATTGCCATCACATGCTGAAGTCTGCTGTCCTGTAGCCCGGATGTTACTGGCAGCATTCAACACAAAAATAAATAAAAATATTTGGGAAAAAACCAAACCACAACAAAACCAAAACCAAAAAACCCAACAAAGCCAAAAAACCCCAATAACAAAAATACCAAATCCCACATAATGAGCTGTGCCCTGCAGCATAGTTATACTGGATAATTGTACTAATAGACACTGGATTTTACAAAGGCTTTTGCAGATGAAAATATAGGACGTGTTAGTGAATAAATCAATGGCAATACATTAATAGACTATGGCTCTGTTCCTCACTCAGTGAAACTACTTGATAATGACATTCAGTATATCATTTCAAAACGATAGCAGTTTCATCACAATTGTGATGACTTTGATAAAATGGTGCATAAATGGAAGGGTTGACTTTTGATCATTGCTGGAACTTGGGGATTTCAGTGTTTGTGGAGAAGATTGCATTAATACTGTATATCTCAACAGTAGCATAAAACTTGGATGTTTGCCATGTGAAATCTTAAACAGGACAAGGTAGGCACCGTGAAGCTGTGAAAGTAATAATGTAAGGGGTTTAATTTTTTTTCACTTAACTTTGTGTATCTGCTATGAAGTAATTGGAGTTCAATTTACCTGCCAGTGTGCAAGTAAGTAAAACAGGAGTAGATCTGAAAGATGAAGCAATTAAAGTACTAATATTTTCTTTGAATTTAAATAGCACTTATCATCCAAAGATCCCAAAGCAATTTACTATTATTAATAATAAGGCCTGATTCATATCTAATGCTTTTCATCAGTATTCCTCAAAAGTCTTTACCAAGGTGCATGTCATTAATTCCAATATCAAAATGAAACTGATGCACAGAAAGATAAAGGTGATTAGCCTAAGGTCGCTCAGAATCAGGGGCAGAAACAAGGTTAGAAATCATATTTTGTAATACCCAGTCCTATGCTCTTCTCCCTTAACAAATTGACTCCTATATACAACACAAGCATAATTATTACAGAATTTTTAAGAGCTGTATCACATAATTTCTACAGAAATACCTTGGTATCTGTCATCTTTAGGGGACAATGGTATAATGAAGTAAGGCAGAAGCACTTAACAGATCAAAATTGATTTTTACTGGTCTGTTGAAGGATGATTATCAGCAGTGATTGTGACTTGATCTGGGTATAAATAAATAAAGTGAAAAATGAACAGTGTTCACAGATTTCATTGTAGAGAACATATTTTATTATGGACATTCAAGTGAATTGTGAATACCCTGTCCAGTATGCTGTCTACAAGATCCCTGAACAGCTTATCTTGATGCTGGAGAGAGAGAGGACAAGACAGATCTTGCATAATTTCCCCTTAGCAAAAAGCAATAGTGTACATACAGATCTTAGCCCCTTAGTTTTCAAGCTGGAAACAGCTATTTTTGATGACAGAGAATCATACTTTTTCTCATTACCTGCAAAATATTAAGGAAGGTGTAGTAGAATAGCTTTACTGTCAGGAAGTATATTGGCTAATTTTTTACAATGGCTTTCTCCTTTCCCCCCGCCCCCTTCCTGGACTGGATAGAGTAGTATCAACCAATTATGGGAGAAATAGATATCTCTAAGTTCATCACAAGCACTATTTACTTGCAAGAGGCAATGAGCAGACAATGAAGCTTTTTGGCAGAATCTAAAAACTACATCTGAAATTATAGGGCAAAGAGCATAAACCAGAAGAATAAAATTCTGGAAATTACCTAATAAGTAAAGAAAAGCATCAGTGACCAGAGTGTTTATGGGTGCAGTTCCTATCAATCATTAACATTAATAAAACCTGTCTCTGTCCTTCACCCTCCCAATTGCCCTAAGTTGAAATTGCAAAATAGGAATAAGTTATTGAGGAAGAACAATTTGTATGTGCTATTGAAGTATTTGCATTTTGATTTGCTAGCAAGTTTTTAATTGTTTTTAGGAAATGTTGAGAAGGTAATAATTACTTTTCAAGCTCCAAATTATGCAGATAAATGGCCTATTTTAATATGTCATGATAATGAAGTTACAATGTAGTAAAAGATAAGTGTTAATATTAAACCTTTTGGGCAAGAGGTGTCTTTGTGTCTTTCCTGGGTAGACCACAGCTGCTCTGATGTTACTGTGGAAGCAGAATGCCTTATGGGAGGATTCAGCCCAAATCTCAGCCAAGTTTCATTCTAGCATAATTCCTTCTCTGCTCTAGTTTTTCTCTAGGATCCACTGATCCACACAAAGTGATAATTGTTTGCTGTAGCTCTTTTATGGTGAAAGATAGGCTGCTTGCGCTTCTTCCTTGCTCTGGTGTTGGTATCCATGGGGGCAAGTGGTATTGTAGAGCACATACCATGAGGTCTGTGGGTGCCTTGATAGTGCTGGTTCCCCATCATTATTGAGAATCCCTTACATTTGGAATGATGGTCATCTTAATGGTACTATTATCATTAATTCAAACTTTGAAGCCTTTCATAAACATAACGGTGAGAAGTTACCTTACACAGTCAGATGAAGCTCTAGATAAAAATGTGCAAATAGCCTCCTGTGGTCTGTGTGCTTTAAGAGGTGATGCTTCTGAACGTGTTGTTCATATACAGGCTATACACCAGGCAAAGAGGAGAATAGAAAGAATAAAAGGTGAGAAAACATCACTGAAAACTAGGCTGAAAACTGCCTGAAGGGTTTGGTTGTTGTAAGGAGGACAGCAAGGAACTGATTCTCCTCTTTCGTGTACCAGTTTAACTTGATTATCTGTGTTCGAGTTACTTTTTCATTTGACAGATAATGTTTTTGAACTAGCTGCTGTTTGAGGTCTGGGAATTGCAAGGAAAGGTAACCTTTGAAGCTGTGCATATATTTCTTCTCTAGTACTGTGGATGAGAATCAGCACCACAGTGTGATCCTATTAGGTGACTGTGGATAAGCATAGTTCACTGTCTTGTTTGTTTTTAATATGAGCCATTCCCATTCAGCAGGTATGCTGAAGCATCCTGGAAATTTCACCCCATTTCTTGCAAAGTTAACTACATTGAACTAATTTTATGCAAAATAAATAAAAGATTAGAGAAAAGGTGTAGCTGGAGGATTGCTCTTGTTTTTCTGCTCCTGAAGTATTTTTTTACTCCACAAATGTGCTCAAGAAACAAGACCCATAGTCTCTGTGCTATTTGTTCACCTGGAGTGAAGTCGTCTTTGTTAGAAACTCTGACAACTGGTGTTCCTTCTCAGGCATTCCCCTGGTCCCTCAACTACCCATCACGGATGCAAAGAGCTTGCTCCTAATTGACACACTAACTTGTATCCTGGACAGATTTAGTTTGGTAGGTTTTTGGTCAGCATTTTGAAACTCCACAAGCTTGTTGAGTGTATATTGCACTTCTCCCTGCAGAGCATAACAAATGCTTGGCTATTAAGCTGGGGTGGTTTCTAAACAGAAAGATACAGTATGTGTGCTCGGGCACTGGGGAGAAACTTAATGCTTAGGGATTCTCAAATCAGAGAAGAAGCAAATGCTTGCAGGTTGCTGTGACAGGCTCTGCAGATGACAAGAACACCAGTTCCAGTGAAACCTTGCCACCATCATTTGTGGAAATCCTGATTACAAATTTCTACACGAAGCCCTTGCTGTGAACATTCATAGATTAAACTAGACAGCTTCTTTTCGAGTTTTACTTCATCTTTGCTGTGTTTGCTCCCGGGGCCATCTACAGCACATTTTCTGAGATTTAGAGAAAGAGTGAAAAATTACAGTGCATGTAGAGCCATAGGAACATTCTTCAAGATACTGATTTTTATGAAAAAGGAGAGAGGATGGATTGAACACCAGTCTAGTTATAATTGTAACCACAATATTTTTCAAACTAAAGGATATTGATTGTGTCCTTGAACCAGCAGTGATTGTTTTTATGAAGCTTTATGTTCACCATTAAAACTATTTTAATATTTCTTGGTCTAATTAGATTCTTCTATAGATGGCAATTAAGCAAAAGGGCTGCAGTCAGTTATATTGATGTTAGATCAAAGTCTTGCAGCAGTGCTAAAGTTAAATGCAGTCAGCAGTGCTAATCTAAAAATTATGTGCGTTATTTATTGTGTGCTTTGTGTATCACTTGTAATCCAGAATTGCCCTAATTATGCTACAAGATTATATGTAGGAAACATTTCATCTTCGGTACAGTACAGGTACTTTTGTAATTTTATTTTTAGAGATTTGTTTCATAACCAATTGCACAATAGTTTAAGGGATGAAATTAAAAAGGATTCTGCATCTTACTGAACTTTCACGTGGACTTTTAACTAGCTGTATAATATGTACTGATTAACATTAATGCTAGAGTGAGTAATCTTGTGGAAAATACAATTAAAATTGTATTATGGGGTGCCATTTTCTATTCAATCTTGGATTGTATTTTCTGGATCCCTAAATATCATCCAGGTATGGATGTAGTACTCAAAACTAAGAAATTCTGATGTTCTTCAGAATTTCTTAGTTTTAACTCTACTGGAGGTCTGTTGGATTTCCTGCAGGTCAGTTAGGTAAATGCTGGTAAGATTTATTATGCCTTTGCCATTAGCGTTAAAAGATTTTATTTAAATTTAGAGTTTCTGACATGTTCTTTTATGCTATCATCTAAATCTACAAACACAAAAACTTTAATTATACTTTATTAAAAGTCAAAATAAAGCAAGGTAATATTTAGGATATTTGTAGAAGTGCTAATCTAGGGGGAAAAAAAAAAAAAAATGTTAGACTGCTATCAAAAATCCCAAAGGTAACAGGTTGAAACAGTGACCAGAGGTGGTCGTGAGAGTGAGAAGCAGATTCTCTTTCCTCCCCGGGTACATCAAATTCTAAGTTGTGGCTTCAGCTGGATACTGAGAATAGAAATGTGTGAGACATGCTCTTCTGAGCACCTCAGGGAGAAAAATCTTATATACACACCAGTATAGTGGCAACTCTGAGACCGTTAGGTAAGAGATGTTGGGTTGTAACAACGCTGAGAAGCGTATTGTTTTATACTTCTATGAAAGAAAAAAAAAAAATTGGTTTAATTACAGAAAGTTTGTGCAACCTGTATCTTAAATGATGCTAGCTAAACATTAAAGAGTTGGTTTTGAATAGACATGTTTTTCTATGTTGACAGTGACCTTTTTAAATTAACTTCCACCTGAAGAGTGTAGAGGCTTAAAGAAGCATTGGTTATTGTATTTGTTACTCAAAACACATCTCTATTCAGCATAATGAGACTTTGGCTATCTCACTGAGCATATTTGTCCATTGTATTGAGCTGTGCACATTTCAGTGCTTGATAATCAAAATGCTGATTCTTATTTTCTAAGATGTAATTTTACTTTTTCTTATTCCTTCGTATTTACTGGTAATAACAGGTAGAACGTTAAGCTTGTTCTTTTATCATAGACATAGAATGGATTGGCTTGGAAGATTATCTAGTTCTAACCTGCTATGGGCAGGGACACCTAAAAACGCCCCATCCAACCTGGCCTTGAACACTTCCAGGTATGGAACATCCACTACTTTTCTGGGCAACCTGTTCCAGTGCCTCACCACCTTCACAGAACTTCTTCCTTACATGTCATCTAAATCTACTCTCCTTCAGTTCAAAGTCATTACCCCATATCCTATCACTACACACCCTTGCAAAAAGTTCCTCTCCATCTTTCTTGTAGGCCCCCTTTAATTACTGAAAGGCTGCAGTAAGGTCTCACTAGAGCTTTATTGTTTTTAGGCTGCACAACCCCAACTCTTTAAGCCTGTTCTCACAGCAGAGATGCTCCAGCCTTCTGATCATTTTCATGGCCCTTCTCTGGACTTGCTCCAAGAGGTCCATGTCCTTCTTAGGCTGGGGACTCCAGAGCTGAATGCACTAGTTAGCTATAGATACCTCTCAGATGTACATCCCTGATTTTGTATTGTACCTATAAAATTCCTTTGAAAGCAAAGTAAGACTGATAAAAATTAATTTTTTGGATAGCTGAAAAACAGTCCAAGAATGTTTTTAATTTTTCCTGAGAGTAACAGTGGAGGAACAATTTCTTTTTGTGTAGTAGGAAACAACCCCATTTGTGCTATATGCCTGGCTCTTTGGCAGTCTGCTGCATCAGCGTGTTTCTGTGAAGCATGTGGTACTTTGTGTTCAGCAAACAAGGTGCAGAATTACAGGATTACTTTTTCTCACATTTTTAAAGACAGAAAGAAAATTATCATACTGTATTGTACTATTCAAGCAGAGTTGCAGACACCCAAATTATTCTCTGCCTACAAGGGTGTTCTCTGTTTTGTGGTGATCTGACTTTGCTAGTAACAAGTCTGCATATTATAAAGCCACTCAGCATCATTAAAAGACAAGGCTACAGGAATGAAAACTTTTGATGCCTTAATTTTTTCACAGCAGTAATTTCTATGTGGTATAATAAAAGTATTTCAGTAAGTTTCTCTGTTTCACTCCAGTCGTGTTTCACCTTTGATGCCTTGCTAGTCCATTTTGCATCTATTTCAATATTGAAGTCTCGTGTTTCAGCCCTTTCAAGGACTTGCTTTCTGTACCTTTTTTCTCTTAAGTCTTTTATGGTTCTCCTGGTTTTCTGAATAATCAAATATTGAAATAATAAAGGGGGATTTTGTACAGGACACAGATTATCTAAGATATTTGATAGTATTAATTTTACGTAAAAGTTGATAGTACAGAGGCTCACTTTGCCTGACCTTTTGCTTTTTTGCTATTGGTCCTTAACATTAGTTTAAATAAAAAAAAGTGGTAATCTCTTTTGATTCTTTAGTACATCTCTTCCTTGAAACCTTGACCACTTCTGCTTCTTTGACACCACCCTTGCTTGATTTCTTATCAGTCTAATCACTCTGTCAGAGAACTCCCACCTTATGCCTCTTTCAGCTTTCTTGGGGTATCTTTTTTTGCCCTTCCTCTTAATCTCTTTGATATTTATCAACTATTTGTCAACTACTTTTGAAAAGTCAGGTTTATCTTCCCATAGCAGTTCTTACAGATCCTGCCACACCTCTTCCTCTCATTCTTTTCCAATTCCCCAGAGAAAGTAAACATGCAGCTTGTCCCAAAGGATGTAATCGCCTAGAAATTACTTAACTCTGTCATCTTTCTAGTTCCTTCATACTGAAGTTGTATCTATTATTTACAAATTCCTCTCACTTTTAATAGTGCTGTGTTGATACAGCCTTTCCAATAAATCTAAAACTCTTGTTGAAACTAATATTTCAATTCCTGAGATGCCTTTAATTTTTTGGTTGGTTGGTTGGGTTTTGTTTGGTTTTTGTTTGGTGTTTGTGGTGGGTGGTTTGGGTTTTTTTGGTTTTGTGGGGGTTTTTTTATCTAAATATTTCAGAAAGCTTTTCTTTGATGTTTACACTGATGTTTACACTGATGTTTTGTGCCCCATACTTTGACTCCCTCTTCCTTTAACCTTTGAGGTGGTTTATGACTTTCCCATCCTGGAGGTAGCAAGTAGAGATTAGCTTCTGGCTCCAGTCAGCCATTCACCAGCCCATTACCTTCTTGTCCTGTTCTCAGAGAGTCCCACATGTGCTAATTCCTATGCTGCTCCTGACTTATACTCAAGAAAAAAAAAAACAAACAAACAAACAACAAACAATATAAATCTGCCTCATTAGTACTACAAAACACCTTCTGGAAGCTTTTTTGTGCTGGGATGCCTATAAGAAACTTTGCACATGATCCAGCAAATTAATATGCTGTCAAATAGAGCTGAATAATTTCCTTCTGCTTGCTTGTTTGGCTATATCATCTTTGGGAGGGGGACGTCTGTCTTATACTTGCGCTGCAAGATCTTTCAGACAAAGACAGTCTGTTTCATTTTGTTTGACAAACTGTTACTTTGTGAAGTCCTACTCCACGTCCTTGACAAGACTCCATTCCAGATTGAGTCTTTTCTGTGCTTGGAGATAGAATTTCCATGATATGGGGAGCAGAACTGGGAAAGTATCTCGCCTAGATACACATTGTGTTCTCTCAATTCTGTAAACCATTTAATTGCTTGTTTTCTGCAAATCTCACCAATACAATTTACTTGTTATTTTAGGCTTGTGATTTACATGAAGCTTCATTCATCTTTGCATTCTCATATTCTTAAATCCTTTCTTTCTCTTTTTGCATCCACGAAAGTCTAGGTGTGCTACTTATTTACATGAAGCTTCATTTATCTTTGCGTTCTCATATTCTTAAATCCTTTCTTTACCTTTTTGTATCCAGGAAAGGCTAGGTGTGCTACTTAATTCTTTGAATTTTGTTCATCTATACATACAACTACTTCTTGATATTTTGTAGCTTCTTTTTCAAAGGTTTCTTGCATTTACTTTCTAAAATATTTTCTGGTGTTTTATCGGATGGAACATTATGTAAAAATATTACTCGAATAGGTTTTATACAGAAGGAAAGAGAAAATTTGAGGGTATGACAGACTGCAAACAGAACTTTGCCAATTTAAATGAATTTTTACAGTTTTATAACTCAAGAAATGCTTTGGATCTCAAAACTGAAAGGTTTTGAATAGCTCCATAACAGCATCTAATTGCTCTAGCTATTTATAAAAAAGAGAAATTGTAAAACATAAAGTTCAAAATCTAGCTATTGCACATGCCCAACAATCTTTTTCAACAATAAATTCGTAATGATTTTTAGCTTGAGGACTTTGTGCTGTGCATTTGTAGCAGCCAAATTGACACGATGAAGTGTAATAGCTCCAAAGCAGCTATTACAGTCTGTTGGGTAATTAAAAGCTAAATGGAACGTTGAGAAATGATCCGTACAATCGGATTGGCTAATTTCTTCACTTTTGTAGATTTAAGTCACTCAAGATGATATTATTTTTTTTTTCAAAGTGGGTTTATATTGTTTAAACCACCATGAAACCCAATTCAGTCTCAATATGATGTTAAGGAAGACATCAAGCTTTTTTGTGATTTTTATATAAATTATTTTCATCTAGTGAAATACTTTGACACTTTTGTTGTCCAATCAGCTCTTAATGGAGAGGATGTTTTATTTGGAAAGTCCTGTGAAATATGACATGGCTTATTTGCCATTATTAGCACTACAGGGACACAGCAATAATAATAGATTTTCCCTTGGTGTGATGTACCTGTAGACACAGCACAGGCATTTAGATGTATTCCCCATGCTGTTCCACGGTATGTCTTGGACTGGGGTAAGAGTGGGAGAGGTTGATGGTACTCACTCACTGCCACTTGTTTCATTGTGCTCAATCCAGCTGTAGATGGCTGTAGTGCTAAATGGTAAGGATATTGTAAGAGTTCTTTCCGTAGGTATTGGAGCATTTCTTTTGATGACAGTTTCTTAATCTGAAGCTATATGAAAGTAAGCAGTAATCTGATCTGACCTTCTGGGTATAGCAGGTCATTATATTTCAATGAGATATCCTATACTGAGCACAACACCAAAGTACTCCAGTCTTTGAGCAATTAATGGGGAATGTGTCTTAGGAACAAAACAAGAGACACCAGAGTACATTTGAGGACCCTCCAATGGCAGGAAAGTAATTAGATGAAATTTATTCTACAGCTTCTATTCTTGCAGAGACTTTGAGTGATTTTGCCTTTTATTTAAGTAGATTTAGATATATGTTTCAACTTTATCAGTTTCTTGATTAAGGAATCGAAACAGCGAGACTACAGTTTTCATTTACAAAAATCAATTTTAAAAGAAGATTGAGGTCTGTTAAAAGTTAACTCTCCAGCTTCTCTTTTTGACCAAGACTGCACAAATGTGCAATGATAGAACTTGTTTTGCAAACAGTTCCCCTTTAGAAGGGCTGTCTCGGGGGATGAATGAAAGGTAATCATGGCACCAGTATTGAAAATTGATCTTAGTGCTGTTACAGTTACTTACCTTACAAATATTAAATCTTGTTGTCAAATTAATGAACATCTCCAAAAGAAAAGGAGGGGTTGTGTGGTGCCACTGAGCAGGTTAAAATGCATTTCTGCATTTGTTCAGCCAGCTGATCTTTTTCTTGGACACAAAATTATGGTATAATTTGTACTCTGAAATGTAGTTTTATAAATGTATATGAAGCTTATATATACAGTTAACCTAATTGTAACTGTGATTCTCAATCTCTTTTGACCATAGAAGACATAACTGCTGTAGGCAGGTCTAGACTGATCTCCCTTTGAACTCGATTTTGACTTAATTTTTATTTTATATAACTCATGAACTTTAGTTGGAAGTTGGATTTATACCTTAAGATAAGACCTGTGGTCTCATGTCCTGGCTTTAACAATTCTGCTGTCACATTCCAGAAGTGACCTTTTCTGCAGCAGGCACTCTTGTAGGTCTTCACCAGCTTTTGCCCTCGGTAACTCTTCTCTTGTGAAGCGGGAGACTTCTCAGGCACAAACTTTACCCTGAAAACTCCAGACAACCATTATTGCTCCCCAGCTTCCTCTCAAACTGGGTTCTGGACATTTCATTTCTGTCGGGCATTACTCATTCAGCAAACCATTCCTTCACTGATGGACTACAGTGGGGTTTTTTTAAGAGATGGATTTATTATGACTGGATTTATACACGCATACATATACACCAAATCAAAAGATAAAATAAATCACTTTCTCTTGAATTTAAATGGATCGGTACCAAAATATTCTGGCTGAGGATCTGACCCATCATATCTACAGTTGTGCAGTTTTAAACCTGTATAAAGACAGAGAGCAAATCTTGGCTTCTGTACAATGATGTATGTCTGCACATGAGAATGAATGTCATTTGGTGAGTGCAGGTCTGAAAATCTGTCTTAATTGGGAATTGGAAATGTAGTTCCGAAGATTCCTTTCCTCTCCTAGACACTGACTGCATTAAACATTCTGTAGTCCACAGGAAAACGTATGGGGGAGGTGAGTTGGTGGTGAGGTCTGCATTGGTTATCTTTGGAGGTTTACAATCCCAAATGTTCAAAGCAGCATCCTAAGGAGATTGGTTTCCCTGAGATGAGGATGGATTAGTTTTGAGGCTTAAAAGTCCAGTGACTGGAATACAAGAATGCCTTTACATTGTGAAATCTTCATTCTATTCCAACCAAAATCTTAACTTCTTTAGAAATAAAGTTATCACTTCTTTTTTGAGATCTCGCCTAGGGTTGCTTACTTTCAATTATTTTTGAAATAACATTAGCTTATATGCTTAACTTAAACCTCCTGCCAGTGAATAACTGCTCCTACAGCTTTACTTCTCCTAACTAAGCAGTTCTTGCCAGCTGTTGTCAGTTCATTTTGTGGACCTGTCTGTCTTAACTCTACCTGGTGGAGGGCCACGTCATTTCTCTTTTATTGATTCTAGCATCCCCTGAGACATGCTCACCCTTGTAATTCAACAGCAAATGTTCTGCAGCTCCATCAGAGTGTCTACAGAACAAGCTGTTCCTGTTTTATTAGTCTTTATTAAGCTACGTATTTTTGCTGATCCATAGGTTAGACACTTCAAACAGGCTTCATGGTGATGCTGCCGGAACTGTACTTGACAGGTATTTTTCAACCTGTCTAGAGTTAGCTTGGGTTTAGTATCACTTCAGACAGCTATTGTAGCACAAATTATGCTGCAACACAGGCTACTGGTTAGACAATCCATATTTCAGGATGCAACAATGTTAGGTGTGCATTCAAACTTGTAGTTACAGTCAAGAAGAGTTTTAACATTTAAAAATGGTTTCAGCCATAGTTACAAGCCCCAGAGGGAACAGGACTTTGCTGTCTCTCTCCTCCAGGACAGCACACACTACCTGCTTCCCGAGTTCTTGCTAGCCTACAGAATAAATGGCGAATTAATCTTCTGTGACTGAGAGAAACTTATGGTACATGAAATTTAGAATGCTGTCCAGACCCTTTCAAAGAGGCTTCCATCTCTTTCAGACCTCAGGCTCTAGAAAATTGAACCAAAAGAATATATGTTGTACCTCTGACAGAACTCCTGCGGTTAACTATTTCTCATCCTTTAATTTCTCTGAGTCAATAACCTGGTGTTGATGCAGTCCAGTATTTTGTTCAGAAACCTACTCTGAGGAATGCTGCTCCTGAGCTGCTGAGACAGTCACCTTCATCAGCCTGGCTGTGACCTTGCATGCACACTTCTCTAAAACCTCTGTTTAGCAAGGGCTAAACCCCTCCATCTACATTATTTTCCTTTCCCTAACTGGAGTCCTTGACAAAGCTTTTTGTGTAGGCAGGGAAGGACAATCTCACCAATAAGTAACCTGCTTGTCTAATTCTTCAGTCTTACTAATTGCTAAAGTTGTAATTTTAAATCTGACTGATGGTATCAGAAGGCCAAGTGCGTGTGTTAGATGGGTCAGGACCTGCAAATTCCAGCATCTTAATTTGACCTTTGGCAATTGACTCTGTGCAGTTTTATTCCACATCTTTTCTCCTTAATTGCAGTTGAAGCTGTGTATCTAGCTGCTACTACAAGAACTGAATTAGAAAAATGGAAGAAGTTATTCCATGGTGCTTTGGCTCCAGGAGTAGCTATTTAACCCTGTGATTTTTAGAGCCATGCATGAAATCTGTCTCTGATGTCTCTTCTGTCATATGTACTTATAATGCTGAGAGAGAACACTCTCAAAAGGATGATAAAGGGAAAGCTTCAGAATTGTGATAATTTTGACACATCGTTACTATGATTGACATGATAAATAAGTCAGGTCATAAGGAATAATGCAGTTTGAAATCCCCAACCACATAAGCTTGCTGAGAGGGGGGGGAAAAAGAGGGTCTATTAAATTTTCTGTATAGAGATTGCAGTCGGTGGTGCATAAACAATACATTCTATAGCAACCTGTTCATTGCTCAAGTTATTATTGGCAGGCACTGTGGCATTTTTACAGTCATTAAAAGAAGCTATCACTATTAATCTCCAGTCTCAAAGCAGACAGGTTTAACCTGAAGCTGATCATCAAATAATAGTTCCATATATTTGTGCTTTGTTGAACGTGCCCTTTCATCTTTGGATGCCTTTCCTGTAATGTTATGAGAAGGGTTGAGGATTCTACCCTTTGTTATAAAAGTTACTTAATAATGTGTCTTTTTTGAAAAGACTTTTCCCCCCAAACCAGGGGTATTCTTGAAAGGGAGGAGTTTTTATGAAAACAGGTGGCTCCTTCTATGCATCCCCCACATTCCAGGTATTGTTTACGCTCTGGTTTTCTTTATCTGTGATCTAGCAAAAAACCCCCACACTAAAGCTACCTAAATGTATACAGATGTATATATGGATGTGTTCAGTGAGGCAGCTCAGTGTGAATTCAGTGAGCAGAGGAGTAACCAAGTGGGCAGGAGAATGTCTGGAGAGGGTTAGTGAGCGTCTAGATCAAATTTGTGTTAATGTTCCTCCATTAGAAGGAAGAGTTTTTTGATGGATTGCTGAATCAAATCTTCAAAGTTATGTCAAAGAGTGATGTATGAACTAGGAATGTATTTAATGTGTCCCTTTTCTTTCTGATGGCCTAGGGAACTTAATCCCACCCTGCAGATATATCGGTAGGTGCAATTCTCTTGGGAAAGGGCAGCTGTGTGGATGAAGTCATCGTTTCTTCCTTAGAAAGTGGTCCATGAAAGAATTGAAAGAATAAAAATACTTTGATTCACTTTCTCCATTATTTCCACTTCCTCGAGGAAAGTTGTGTTTTCATCTGGGAAATACAGGAATCTGCCACCATAGACAAATGGGAAATTGTGATTCATAAAGGTTATGGAGAGAAAATTAAATTTTTTTTTTTTTTCATTCTTTCTAAAGAGAAGTCATATCCCTTCTTGAATATTCCTTAACATCCTCTCAGAAATGGGATGGCATCTGTCATTTAAGCTCTTTAAGTACTCTTGTCCCAGTTCCAGCTTTTGGTTGTGGTAATCAAGTGATTAGGGAGAAACAAACTCATCCTAAGTTGTCTTCAGAAATTATTTTTATATGCAAAATAAAAAATTGAATTCATAACCTAGGAATCTTCCCTAATATCAGTTATCTTTTGACGCTTCTAGAGTCACTAGTGATGTAGTTCACCAAAGGTGTGCTGGTAGCCCTGCCCACCTAGCCTGTTAGATCTAATGTGCTCATCCAGCTGCTGACAGCAATGCACTCAAAAGATAGGCAAAGCACTAGCAGTTTACCCAGCATCTCATTTAACCCTTCTTGTTTGTTAGCCCATCATTGATCACAGTGATGGACACAAACTGGAAAATAAATATAAAATCAACAATTTTGAGTCCAATCATTTGGTGCCTGTCAGAGAGCAGCCACGATAAGCTGGTACCACCCCAAGTGGATCTGAGGTTGACAGCAAGGCAGCAGCAAGGCTGTCCCTGACAAGGGACACAGTCCTACCCTGTCTGAAGAAGGGTCCTGCCCAATAATCCAGGCATCACCAGACAAATCCATAGCCCAACCTAAAACCAGGAGATGAAGTCAGCAAGGTGCAAGGCTGGGTACAAGCATACCTACAACATAGCTCAGGCAAGGACCAAGGTCCTGAGGTTAAGTGCAACTCCTCTCTCAAGGGGTGGAGGACCAGCTCTTTTTCACACAGCTCTCTCAATCAGTTGTTTTCCCAGCAGCCTGATCCAAGGTTATACAGCTGCACCATATCAGAGCTGACCTTGACCACAGGCAGTGACACCCAGGAGCGAGGAAAAGGCTGCAGAACCTGCTGGTGCACTGCAGGCCCCAACACTGGTGTTTTGACAGCACTGGCCCATGTCCCAGTTTGGGTTTTTACTCCTCCAGCTGCCCTGTGGAAGTAAACAGCAGACAGGAGTTGATTTTGAGTGTATGACATTGAATGAATCTTTGTTGATGGGAAAATTGGGAAAGCAAAGAAATGCTGCTGGTTTGGATCTTGGAAGGAGTCAGTTCAGAGGCTTGAGAACAGCAGTGCCTCCTGCCCCAGGCTGCTTTGCTGCTTTGGTCTCAGGGCAGGGCAGGCATTGAGTCCAAGTGCTCACTTACCAGGAGAATTACATCCTGACTGAATCCACATTCTGCATGTTCCAGCATGTTTTTCATTTTGTCTTTCATTTTTAAAAGTACAAAAGAAAGATATGGCAGAAAATGACTGTAGAGGTTGAGGAGCAGGAGAGCAGATTTTTAACAGTAGATTCTAACCCGCTGTTTGCAATTCGGCCTCAACATATGCTATGATCTATGGTTTAGACATTAATTTGTAATGCTTGTAATAGCTAAATCTCAGTGAAATTGCTGTGATGACATGTGCCAGAGTCTGCAGGCAGCTTGAAACAATAACTCTGAGAAAGGCAGATTGTCTGTTTTATTCTCACACTGATACTGCCTACAATAAAGCCTGAGAGAAGTGTGTCCTTTTTTTTTCCCCCCTATCCTGTCTGCTGTTTACTAGAGATGCTGTGATAACTGTCCAGTGCTGTCTGAAAATTTGCAGTAGAACTTCATTTAGATTTCCATATTACATTAACAAATCTTTCAACTGAGAACTGACCTGCAAAAGGGAATGTGAGAAGGGGAGACAGCTTCAGAGCTTGCAAGATCCCCATGGATATATTATAGCAGCATCTTCTTCCAGCTGGAGATTCAAAAGAAAAAAAAAAGTTCTTCCATCCTGTATTAGAATATAGCCCCAAATGTTAAAAGGTCATAGTAAACAGGTCAGATTTTTACCTGCTATAACCTCATTTCAGCAATGTTTGTCCTTACCTCATTTTTACCGCACGTAAAATAGAGATAATGGTTCCTACATCTTCTGTAGAGGTCTCTGGTGTGCTGGTAGAAGCAGTTATTATTTTTCAAGAGCACTTTCTACTTCTTATGCTTTCCAGGGGTAATAAATTGTACTTTTTAATAGTAGGACTAAAGGTTTTGTGTAGAACTAAATCAGCTTTTTTAAATGTACCACTTTCCCTCTTTGCTGGGATTTCCATTTTGTGCATTTGTATGCATAGAGAAGAACCAGAAACCACATTTAAACAGCATTATAAAATGTTTGGTTCGAAGCATTTTTGGTGACATATGAGACAAGAAACAGCTTTATTTGCAAGATCCTATTTTTTCTTGTCTTTTACATTGGATATTTCTATTATTATGAGTGATATGTGTGATTCACTATAAAATATAAAATTTTATGTCTAACCTGATTGTATTAAAGGGAGGTTCAAACATTTGCTACCTCCTAAGACAACTTTGAGTAGTTTAAAATGATTTGCAGAAGATTCTTAACGTCTGTCAGAAAGCTGATCATTTTTATCATGGTTCAAACACTGAACTAAAAGAATACTACTTAGCTTAAGGGATAC